>JAKWJD010001759.1:22404841-22672856 GCA_027705065.1 Solanum peruvianum
TAAATGTAGAGAGTGAAAAAAAATACCACTATTGGTGTGGTTCCGCTGCTCCTAAGTTAAACCACTTTTATTCTCTTCCGAATTATTGTAAACAAGATGATGTATATGTGTTCCTATATATTAGTGTTACCTTATTTTTCCTGATGCCATTTGTGGGATGTAAGGTTTGATGTTCTCCCGGATGTGTTCTTAGAACCTTATTTCGTCTCTACTTTTGTTGATGATTCTATTGCGGTTATGAGGGTTTATAGAAAGTTTCATGTCTCCTTGTCCCATAGAGTTACTCTTGTTTACTTGTTAGAGAAAGATATATTAGAATTTAATCTTATATTAGGTATGGATTGGTTGCACTCATGTGGTGCTTTTATTAGTTGTAGAACCCATGTATTTAAGTTTAAGTTCTTGAATGAGCCTCTCCTAAAGATAAATAGGGAAAATTATATGCCTAATGGTAAGTTCGTTTCTTATCTTAAATCTAAAATGATATTTTCTAGGGGTTGCTTTTTCCATCTAGTAATTGTGATGAATGTAGATTCTAAAAACCCATCTCTTGAGTCGGTCCTTTTGTTAATGAGGTTTCGAAGGTGTTCCTAGATGACTTATCTATTAATCCTTCCGAGCGGAAAATAGAATTTGCATTGACCTTCTCATAGTTACACAACCTATCTCGATTTATCTTCAACCTATGGCTACAATAGAACTTAAGGAGTTGAAAGAACAATTGAATGATTTGTAGGATAAGTGGTTCATTTGACCGTGTATCTCATTAGAGTGCTCTTGTTTTGTTTATGAGAAACAAAGATTGTACTCTTCTTCTGTTTATTAATTATCGACAGTTGAACAAAGTTACTACTAATAATATGTATTCTCTCCCAAGAATAGATAATATATTTTACCAACTTTAAGGAACAAGTTATTTCTCTAGATTGATCTCCAATCGGGTTATCACCAATTGACAGTGAAAGATTATGAAATTCTGAAGTTTTCTTTTCGAACTTGGTATGGTCATTAAGTGTTTTTGCAATGTTGTTTATGTTGCCTAATTCTCTAGTGACGGGTATGAATATGATGAGTAGGGTGTTTAGAAAATACCTTTACATTTCTGTGATCGTATTTATTGATGATAGTATTATCTACTCATGGAGTGAGAATTAGAAAATTGATAATTTGAAGATCATGTTTTAAATTCTTAAAGAACAACAATTTTTTGTGAAGTGTGGCAAATGTTAATTTTTGTTAAAGTTCCTACCTTTCCTTTGTCATATTGTATCAAGTATGGGTAATGAGGTGAATCCTAAGAATATGAATTTGTTCAAGAGTTGGCCCACACCTCTAATTCTCTTCATTATTAGAAGGTTATTAGGTTTAGCCGGTTATTATAGAAGGTCTGTTAAGGGATTCTCTTTAATTGCCTCTTCTTTGACGACTTTGAATCAAAACAAGGCTAAGTTCATTTGGTACAAAGCGGGTGAAAAGAGTTTTCAAGAGTAGAAGGATAGACTTACTTTCACTTGGTGTTGACCTTATCGAAAGCGACAGATGTCTTATTGATTTATTGTGATGCCACGAGAGTTGGGCTAGGGTGATTGGTTATGCAAATTAGGAAATTTATTCTCTATGCCTAAAGGAACATAAAATCCTCCACATTAGTTATCATACTCATGACATTGAGTTAGCAGTTATTTATGCCATAATGATTTGGATACACTATTTTTATTGATTACACGTACATATATTTACTGACCACAAGAGATTACAATATCTGTTTACCTAGAAACATATAAATCTTTACCTAATAAGGTTACTTTAATTATTGAAAGATTATGACATGAGTGTCCTTTATCATCTCCTTAAAGCTAATGTGGTAGTATATGCTCTTAGTCATTTATCTAAAGGAAGTGTTTCGCATATTGAAGAATGAAAGAAATTTTTTTTGAGATGTTCATCGATTCGCTCGACTAGGTGCTCAACTAGTGGCATCCACCAAGGGTGGTGTTTATGGTGTGCAATGCTTCCAATTAATATTCTGTTGCAGATGTAAAATCCAAGCAACGTCTTGATCCAAATTTTGTAGAATACAAAGAATTACTGTAAGAAATTTTTTAAGGTTTTCTCAAATGGGAGGGATTGTGTACGTAGAAACAAAGGTCACTTATGTGTTCCAAATGTTGATGATTGAGGAAACATATTTTCATAAATGACCATACTTTCCGGTATTCGATTAACCTTGGGGCCACAAATACCTACTGTGATTTATGGGAGGTCAATAGTTGGAATGAGACAAACAAAGATATTGAGGAATTTGTGGCTAAGTGTCAAATTGCAAACATGTGAAGGTTGAGAATCAAAAACCATGAGGTTTGTCCCAAGGCATTAGCATTCCTGCTTGGGTATGGGAAAGCATGCTAATGGACTTTATAGTTGATTTTCCTCGCACTTGTCAAGAACATGATTGAGTTTGGGAGATAGTAGATCAGATGAATAAATTGGCTCATTTCCTAGCCATCAAGGATTCCTATTCCGCGAAATACTATGCGAATTTATACTTGAGAGGAATGGTAAGGTTGCATGGACTGCCTTTGTACATTATTTCTGATTGTGGTACCCTATTCACTTCTCTATTTTGTAAAACATTACAAAAGGGGTTTGGATCTATGATTAAGATACTCACGACATTTCACCCCCTAAATGATGGGAAATCATAGCATACTACCAAAACATTAAATGATATGTTAATGACTTGAGTGATCGATTTAAAGGAAATTGGGATGACCATTTGTCCTTGATTAAGTTTGCTTACAATAACATTTTTCACTTAAGTATTGATATTGCTCTATTTGAGACCTTTTGTGGTAGGAGGTGTACCTCCTATATTATCATTTGAGGTGGGTGAAGTTTCCTAATAGGTTGCGAATTTTTATACGAGGTCATGGAGAAAGTTCAGCTTATATGGGTAAAGTTGAAAACAACTCACTATCGACAAAAAATTTATGCCGATGTAAGAAGAAGGGATCTAGAGTTTGATGTTAACGATTGGGTTTACTTTAAAATCTCAACAATTACGGGTGTAATAAGGTTAGGTGAGATGGGGAAACTTAGTCTTGAATATGCAGGCCCATATAAATTTTGAGGTTGTTGGTAAGTTTTCTTATGAGGTAGATTTGCCAAATGAGTTGGCAATGGTGTATCCTATTTTCAATGTATCTATTATTAAGAATTGTGTCTGAGATCCAACATCCGTAGTTTCCCTATAACAGTTGAGAGTTGATGAATGTCTTTCTTATTAGGAATTTCTCGTAGAGATTCTACACCGGCAAGTAAAGATGTTGAGAAACAAAGAAATAGCTTTTGTAAAAGTATAGTGGAGGAATTAGTTAGTTGAGGGTGCTACTTGGGCGGCCGAGGCCGATATAATATCAAGATATCCTCATCTCTTTCCTTCTACTCATATTCTATCTTGAGTTAATGAGTTCCTCTTCGTTTTCCCTTTTTGACACAATACTGTATTTTTATGTGTTCATAAGATTTATGTATGTGATCCATGTTCATGAAAACTTGTTGTTTGAATGAAAAATTAGTTTACTTTCATGACTTTCTCATGTTGTTATGCGTTGAGTATGATTTGCCTATTTACTTCATGAGATGAATTGATAAACATGTTGTAGATATACTAGTTGAGATCGAATGCATATAAGCTACATGAGATTTCGTTGAGCATGCTTTTAGCTTGGAGAAGGTAGTTTCTCATCCTCAAAGGAGGCACTCACTTCTCCAAATAAAAAATGCTCAACTCAACATCACATAGCCAATATGCAATTCTCTCAAGAGCATACTAAAGCATGTTCATCAAAATATCTCATGAAGTCAAATAAGCATCTCATACTAAATGTACAAAAACATAAGGAACATAAGTCATGAAAAACTCATTTTCACATTAAATATGAATCTCATCAAGAACATGCATCATTTAAGGAAATCATGGTGAACACATAATTCAAACATGACTCCCAAACAAGTAAATTCTAGATCATCTACTTACTTACCTCAAGCCTGAATAGGAGAAGAACGAAAACGATAAGGTTATCGGGACTTCATATCGGCCTTAGCCTCAAAGTAGCACCCTTAACTAGATGATTTCTCTACGAAGTCTTGAATAAATCTACTTCCTTGTTTCTTAACTGATTACTTGTTGGTCAAGAATTTCTATCGGAACCTCTTCATACGAAGAACTTTCATCCACGTCCAACGCTTCCAAGGGAGTAACGTACTCCGGGTCCCCAACACAATTAGAAACATCAAACACTGAGTGAACCAGAGCCAAAATCATTTGACAAGTCCAATTTATATACAACTTCTCCAACATGCTTCACAATTAGATAAGGGCCCACATATAGGGAACTAAGTTTCCTTCTTTTTTTTTCAAACCTCATCACACGCTTCATGGGTAGTATTTCGAATAGAACAATTATGTACCTACAACTCTAGGTCCTAGTCCTCATATAGGAATTGGACTTTTGGCTACATTGAGACATTTTCAACTTTTCTATAATGAGCCCAACCTTCTCAATGGCCACATAAAGTGACTCGAGACCAATAAGAGTAACATCACTCAATTCAAACCAACCAACTAGACTCTACACCCCCTGCGATACAAGGCTTAAAAATAATCTACACTGATAGCTTATTGGTGACTATTATTGTAGGAAAATTCTATCAATGGAATGTGCTCGTACCAATCACCCTTGAAATCTACAAGACACGCCCTAAACATATCTTGTAATGTACGAGTGGTGAACTCACTTGCCGATCCATTTGAGGGTGAAAATAGGTGCTAAGATTCACTTTAGTACCAAGCCCTTTTTGGAATGACTTCCGAATATGT
The DNA here is from genome assembly GCA_027705065.1 of Solanum peruvianum. Taxonomy (NCBI): domain Eukaryota; kingdom Viridiplantae; phylum Streptophyta; class Magnoliopsida; order Solanales; family Solanaceae; genus Solanum; species Solanum peruvianum. Next base: position 22,409,724 of record JAKWJD010001759.1, read on the forward strand.
GAAGTAAATTGAGTACCCCAATACGAAACGATTGACAAAGGAACCCCATGTTACCTCACTATCTCCCTTATGTACAAATAAGTCTAATCTTCCAACAAAAGCGAAAACCTTGACGTGAACAAAATTGGCTCATTTTTTCAACTGATCAACAATGACCCAAAAACACTCATGTAGCCTTCTTGTACGAGGCAAGCAACAACAAAGTCCATATTCACCTCTTCCCACTTCCAAGTGGGAATGGTATAGCTTGCAATGAACATCACAGCCTTTGGTGCTCAACCATAACTTGTTAACAATTTTGAATTTTTGCTAGAAGTCGTGAAATATAATTCTTCATACCATTCCAACAATAGACTTCTAGTAGATCATGATACATCTTTGTGGCTTCAAGATGAATATCAAGAACTATGAGCCTCCTCCAAGAGTTTCTCCCTAAACCCATCAAAATCCAGAACACATAATCTACCTTGGTACCTAAGAACCCTATCTTCACTTTTGGAGAAAGCCACTACGGATTTTCCAAATACCAATTCTATCAACTACATCAAAATAGGATCAAGGTGTTTCTTAGACTTCAAATCTACAATGAAAAAAAAATTAAAGCCATTATGAACTGTGAAATAATATTTGGGAGTATCTACTAGTTGGACACCCAATAGGAACAATTTATGCACATCACCTACTAACTCTTTCTTTTAATCCTCTATGTGAGTTACACTACCCATGGAAAATCTACTTAAGGAATCCACCATAATATTATCTTTCCCGTGGTGGTAAAGTACATTCATGTCATAATATTATAAAAAATCTAGCCACCTTCTTTGTTAGAGACTTAAATCTTCTTGGGTAAGCACATATTGAAGGCTTTTGTTATCGGTGAACATGTCTACATGGACCCATAAAAGTAATATCTCTATATTTTAATATCAAATGCTACCACTGCTAATTGAATATCGTGGGTCGGATAATTCTTTTCATGCACCTTGAGGGTCCTTGAAGCATAGGAAATCAGTTTTACCATGTTGCATGAGTACACACCCAACCCTACTCTAGAAGCATCACAATATACCATAAACCCATTTGTACCCTCTGTAAGGTTAACACTGGAGTAGAAGTAAGACAATCAGTCAACTTTTTGAAGCTTTTCTCATAGGCCCCGAAAACACAAACTTATCTTTCTTATGAGTCAAATCTTTCAAAGGAGAGGTAATGGAGGAAAAACCATCAACAAATCTTCTATATTAACTTGCAAAACACAAAAAGCTTCTAATATCGGTAGTAATTAAATGTTTAGGACAACCCATGACCGCATCCTTCATTTTTAGGTCTACCTCAACACCGTATATAGACACAACATGGCAAAAAAAAAAGCTACTGACCTCAACAAAAACTCACATTTAATAACCTTTGCATATAATTAGTTGTCTTTAAGTACTTGAAATACAATCCTCAAATGGTCCATCTATTCATCCTCAATTCTTCAAACGGTCAAGATAGTGTCAATAACATATCCGAATATTGTCAGACCCTATTCATTATGTCCATAAACGCCACCGAGGCCTTAGATAGAAAAAATGACAGCACAAGGAAGTCATGTGCCCATACCTTGTTCTGAATGTCGTTTTGGGTATGTCATTCCCTCTCACCCTAAGTTGATGGAAGCCCGAACAAAGGTTATTCTTTTAGAATTATCTAGACTATTAGAGTTTATCAAACAATTCATCTATTATTTGAAGGGGACACTTATTATTTATGGTCACTTTGTTCAATTGGCATTAGTCAATAACAAAGACCCAAAGAAAAAATAGTCGATTGAATAAAATCCTTCTCTAAAAAACCCTTTAATTGTTACTTTAATTCTTTCAATTTAGCCGAAGACATTCTACAAAGAGGGATAAATATTCACAGCTAAAATAGAATTGCACTACACTATCTAGGAAAATGTGATCGTAACTCTCTACTCCGACGGCAAAATGATTCAAATTTAGCGGCATTGGAAAGATAATTCAACGACCTCGAATTTGATTGGTAATCAGTCATGTATATCTTTAAATTCTAAGAAATATGGTCATTTGAAATTGATCCAAGTAAATTCTTAATTTAAACTTAATCGATATGGAAACGTTCAACTTTATTTTATGCTAGGGAATGCTAATAACCTTTATTAATATTCAAAACATTCCCATGCAAAAAATATACCTTTACACATACGGGAAATATAAGAATCACCCCATATGACAGTTGAAGTAAATAAACAATGGTTTGAGTCTAAACTTAGAAATTTTTTGGGTGTCAAAAAATATTCTTATAGGTTATATTTGATTGTATCTTTGAGGTAAATAAGTCATGGTTTATGATTTAACTAGGTTTTTGGATAATATAGATATGCATCATATTTAGAAAAAAAATTTAAAATTATAAAAAAATCTTTGCAAAAGTATGGTCAAATATAATTTCAATTGTAACACGTGAGATTCAAAAAGCAACAAATAATCATGTTTATCAGACCTACTATCAATACCAATGAAACCATCCATGGCCCTTTGTAGGGATGACGGTCCGTCAGTGGTGGCGTTGACCAAGAGTTGAATTTTTTCTAAAAATTTCTAGTTTGAGCACTCTGTGATGCTTCACAACATAGGCATGTTATCCATTCCACGAGCGATACATAGGTTTCATAGGTGAGTCATGGACTAATAAAGATTTCAAAGTCAGAAGTTGAATGACCACGGGATACGACCAGTCGATTTAACCACAGACCGTAGGTAGGCTACACCATTTGTTGTTCAAAGAGTGAGTATTTGAAACCAATGATGACCAACCAGGACAGTCCATAGGTAGACCAAAGAATGTAGGTCTGGAAATTGGTGTGGGATGTCAATTATTCAGAAGAAAGGGCTTTTGGATCAACTTCAAACGTTCATATATTTTAGCAGAAAATGAATAATGTGGCTCAAAACTTATGAAATAAAAGATAATTGAATTCTCTTTCTAACACCACCATTTCTGATAAAATCCAAGCTCGTATTATAATGTTATGATTCTTTTAGTCAAGCCCTATCGGGTAGACCATAAATGACAACCCAGTCAGTGACTAGTAGTTGAAGCGACTGTCCATCAGTTCCATAGAAGATGACACTTTTTTAGTTTTTAAGCCATGGGTTATTGGATATTTTCCAATTATTCTAAATCAATACTATGTCATTTTGCTCTCTAATAGAAGACCATAAAATGATTTTAAACCCCTAAATTACCCAAACCCAATTAATTCTCTCAAATTCTATAAATAAGATAAAGTGTCGTCCCTCAGATATTTCTTTCTCTCAAAGTTAAAGATAAAAGCTAGGATTTCAGGATGATGTCTTTTATTTACACATTGCTATCAAGCTTTTGGCATCAGGGTATGTTAATTTTTATCCATGGAGCCCTTTCCTCTACGAAGTTCTCAAATTCTCAAATTTTGTGAAGAAACATTCCTGAATTAGGATAGACTTTTCTTTAATTGTCATGGGTTGCTTTAAATGTTGATTTATTTTATTTATATACACGAGTTGAAGTAACTTCATATTATTAAGATGAATTCTCATAAGCCCATGCATAAAAAGTGTTTTCTAATCTAAGTTAAGATAATGTGGGTTTTGGACAATTAAAAGGTGACTTTCTAAGATTCACATGTAATTTCTTTATGAAATAGATGTAAGTGAACTTGAATATACATTGATATTTCAACCATGATTAAGAGCATGAATTATTTTAAATAATTCATGATTAGGAAAGCATGCTTATGACTCAAGAAAGCTTATTGATGAGATTCCGTATATGTTTAATGAAGTTTGGCCACGTGACATGAATGGAATATATATTTGACCTTAATGCTTTTCAGGATATTTTTCCTAAACTAGGTCTCAGTTAGTTTTGCATCCAGATATGCCTTCAAGGATTAGAACCACAATTTCAAAAATATTTTGATTAGTATAAGGAGCATCTCGAGCATGAAGCGAATGACTAGGGGCTTCAATGTCTATTATTAAAGATCATTGACGGTGAAAGGGTTTCTTTTGCATTGTGTAAGGATCTATCCTATGATCAAACAAGTGGAGACTATCCAAGTCTTTTAAATATAAGATAAGTTATGTTTAGTGACTATTTTGTGAATTTAATTCTTAGCACAAAGAGGATTTGAGATGGAAGCTCTTTCATGTTAAGGTAAGATTTCTAGTAACAATATCCTTATTCCTTACCTATGTTCCCCAATATGACGATTGTGTTGATAGACATTAGCTAGTGTATCCACATTATCTCAGATTCATGGTTTTGCCTTAGCAAGTAGGAAAACCATTTTAAGTGTGGGAAACACTGAGGGATTATTTAACATCTCACATGGTCTTTATGTCGGTTAAGGTTAATTTCCACAATAATAATGAACTAAGGTTACTATACGTTGTATTTCACATGTGTTCATAGATCATTTTGATTGCAATTATCATGATTACCATTATGTTTTCAAACCCTCTTATCTTATGTTTCAAGTTTTTCTTTGAATAACATGAACATATCTTTTTTATAATAATTCCATACATTTATGCATGTATATAATGTTAAGTGCATTTTTTGACGAACACATACTCTTTCCTCCATCTCTCATCCTTACATGTAGGATCTGAAGATTCCAACATGCACCTCCGTGTCTAGGATCTCTTAGTATTTGAAATTGAAGATTGGTGAAGCCTAATGTTCGAGCACCAGAGTTTCTATCATTATGTCTTCATATTTTACTTTTGAACTTGATGTAAAAGTTTCATATCGATTCCATCTTATATATTATATGGATTTGAGATGATGTTAGATTTTTGCTTCTGTTTATAAACCTTGTATCTTTTAAACTTTATCATCTTTTATGATATATGCTAAGTGGTTTGTGTGGAGCCTTTAGAGGTCATGTGTGCCATATTATGTCTAGGGCTACCTTGGGTCTTTACAAACTTGAGTTTATGATAGAGAACAAGGTTTTAAAAGGTTGTAAAATTTCTCACCACACCGAGTATATTTTTGTTCAAGTGTGTGAAGGGCACCACATTTACGTATTAAAGGCGATAAAATGATTAGGAAACAACATTTCTTTTGTTACTGTGAAATCATCTGATAGAGTGTTAATCTAGCTCTCTTTATTTTATCAACCCTATTTATGTTTTTCAAAATATGCCTCCATGAAGGAATCCCGTGAGAAGAATAGGAGTGTTCATGAAAATTTAATACAAGATGTTTCCCAAGTGCCAATAAACCCATTAGTCGAGTAAGTGACTTGTGATGAGTTTCAATCACATTTCATGCACTAGCCCAGGCTATGATTGTTCAATAAAATAGAGAGGTTGGATAGGAGAATAACAACGGTGAGAGACTTTCTTAGAATGAATCCTCCATATTTTGATGGGTCTAATGTTGAGGAAGATCCTCAAGATTTCAATGATGAGATATATAAGGTGTTTAAGATCATGGGAGTGACACTAATACAAAAGGGGGAATTGGACACTTATCAGCTTAAAGGTGTTTCTCTAGTTTGGTTTGACCAATAGACAGAAAAGAGGGTGGTAGATGAGGGTCCTCTTTATTGGGAGAAATTTAAGGTTTCTTTTCTTGATATGTTCTTTCCTATTGAGATAAGAGAGGAAAATCTACTTGAGTTCATCAACCTTTGACAAGGAGATATGAGTGTGAAGGAGTGTGCTTTAAATATCACACAATTGTCAAAATATGCTCCAAATATGGTTTTCGATCCAAGGGAAAGAATGAGTATGTTTGTGTCCAACGTTCCAATTTAGTTGTCAAAGATGTCTAACCACCTTGCTTGTTAAGTATATGGATGTTTCTTGTTCGATGATTCATGCACAACAAAAAGAAGACAAAAAGTTGAAGGTAAAAATTACGCATTCAAAGTGGGATAGAAGAATAATGGTGAGTGTTAAGATTCAAGGTCTTTAAAGCCTTGGATTTTAGAAAATATAAATATTCATCTTTCTAGGACCTAGTGCAAGAACGACAGAAGCCACTGACTGTCCATGGTCTGACACAAGATGTGTAGGTGGGGTCTACCATTGGGCACCAAATGTGTATGGTCTCTAACCCACTCACGGTGGACCAGGACAGCCGGTTGTTGGACATATGGACCGTAGGTGAGGGTCAACAACCAATTGGAGGGAAATGGTTAATAAGTCAAATATAAATGGTCTTATATTTTAGCATAAGATTATTTTGGTGGAACCTAACTTATGAAATGAAAGATAATTTAATACTATTTCCAACTCCACTTAGTTTACTAAATTCTAATCTCATTGTAAGAGTTATGCTCGTTTACTGAATCCCTACCCGACCAATCTTGACCAACAACTTCTATCGACTGTTGGTAGGCCAACCGATGACCCGTCAATGATGCGATATGTGGAACTCATCAGATAAAAGTCAGGGTCATTTTGGTCCTTTCCCTATTCATTGGGCACTCACACTAAATCGTTGGATGTATATGCTACATTGTTTTACTCAATTTAAGCCTAATAAAATAGTCAGACATGCCAGAACCTTTATTCAACAAAAATCATTCGAACTTAGAGCAAAAAGAAGAAGATATTGGTGCTAGTTTCCCGAGAAAAACCATAAGGTTCTCTTCAAGTTTCATCCCCAAACTCAGTGAATTTGTCGATAGATTGAGCACTAGGCATGTGGGATTTTACTAGTGGATTCCTTTCATCCACTATCTTCCTAGATATTAATAATCTCCTTAATTCTCCATATCTTGTTTAGACATAGGTTTTTGAAAATCTTGTATATTTACTATGCTTTAGCTTTTGTAGTAACCTATATCGAAATGACATGTTTTTTTGGGAAGTGTGGTTAGTGAATTCCTTGCATAAAGCTTAAAACCCTAGTGGTGAAGATTTATTTGGTTCATAAATTACACTTGCTAGGTCAGTTAAAAAGATAAACGTGCTACAATTTTGAATGATTCACTATCAGTTCATAAATTGTTCATTCTTAGTTAGCGTGCCAGAATATTAAGATAATCCAGTATTTCATTTAGGTTTTGTCATTCCTATTTGTAGTTGGAGTAGCCTTAGGACCAACTTGGACTAGGGTGCAACTTACTCTTATATTCCAAGAACTACATTCCCCCGTAGGTTTATAATTATCCTCTTTGGGTAGCAGATCTAGTGATCATTCTAGTGATGCATTTATACCCATGGCAAGGTATATTGGGTGAGGCGTATATATTGGACACTTTGTCTACAACACGTGGTTTTATGTCAATTAATAGTAGCTTCTACCGTAAAAAATTAATACATTTGACCAGGTTGTTCGTTTTTACCACAATATTAAATCTCAACATGTTAGTTCATGATCAGTACTTTGTTATTGCATTTAGCACAATTTTCTGTTATATTTCAGTAATTATGTTTCTTTTTCGTTTATTTCATTGCTCAATTGTTCTTGTTCAACTTATGTATTTTGTTCAGCTATATTCAATAACATGAATGCTCAAATATATTCCACGTACTAACACATATACTTTGCGCTACATCCTTTTATGATGTAGATTCAGGTACTTATCATCAAGCTCACGCATAGATCCATTCCTTATCCATATTCAACATCTTGAGTGGTGAGCCTTTACACTTCAAGGAAAATATACATGTTTATGTATTCAGTCTTTTATTTCAATTTTTAGTTTTTCTAGGCGCATGTCCCATGTATTTTTAGACATAGTATTAGATTGAACATTAATTTTCAATGATTGTTCACATTCACTAAATTTTTTAGAAGTTATATATATATATATATATATGTATATGTATGTATGTATGTATGTATGATATGTATGTATTATATATCTATATATTATATGCATATATATATATATATATATATATATATCTATATATCTATATATATATCTCTATATATCTCTCTATCTCTATATGTCTGTCTCTCTCTATCTCTCTCTCTCTATCTCTATATATATCTCTATATATATATATCTATATCTATATCTATATGTCTATATATATCTATATCTATATCTATCTATATATATATAGTATATATGTATATATGTATGTATATATATTGAGATCGCATTCGGGGTATTCATACCATTTAGTTAACTATTTTCCTAAGCGTCCACATAATATAACTTTATTCAATTTTTTTGTATGATAATGATATTCAAACATTAGGGTTATCTTGGCAACACTCTTGATCCTAGGTCACGTGTTTTCTTTCCACTGAGTGAACCAAATGAGAGACACATCCTTAAGCTAGTAGGATGCAAACTCCACCCTATCATTACCAGTCACTTGCATCACTACAATGATTTTCTTAAGGAACGTGGTGTTAATATAATATTTGAATTTTTTTCTCATTTTACTCACACATAATATCTTCATATATTCTTTGAATTATGAGGAGCATGTGAATCATCTGAGAACTATTCCGAAAACCTTAAAGGATCACTAGTTATTCTCTAAGCTCAGCGAATGTGGATAACAGTTAAAATTAGTCACTTTCCTTATTCATGTGGTATATAGCAAGGAAATTTGCGTGGATTCTCAAAGATTAGGTAGTGGAGCAATACCCCAGAGTCACCTCCCCAACAGTTATCAAATGTTTCTTGGGTTTGGATTGTTATTAGAGGAGATTTGTTGAAGGATTTTCATCCATAGCTTCCCCATTGACCAAGTTAACTCAGAAAAATATCAAGTTTCAGTGGTAAGATGATATGTGAGAAAAGATTCTCAAAACATAAGACCAGGTTGACTACAACTCATGTATCGACTCTAAGATGGTATATATGGGTATGTAATTTATTTTGATGCATCAAGGGTAGGGCATTGTTGTGTGTTCATGTATAGAAGTAAGTTCATGGGTAATTCTTCTAGACACCTTAAAGTACATGACAAGAATTACCTGATGCATGTCCTTGAGCTTGCACTTTTAGTATTTGGCCTAAAGATATGGAGACATTACTTGTATGGTGTTAAAGTAGATATGTTCACATATCATAGGAACCTCAAGTATGTGTTCACACAAAAAGATTTTATTTTTTGCTAGAGTAGATGGTTTAAATTCCTCAATATTATGATATTAATGTGCTTTACCATCCTTGAAAGGCCAATGTAGAAGTTGATGCTCTTAAAATACTATCTATTGGTACCATAGGACACGTTGAGGAAAAACGAAAGGAATTAGAAAAAGATGTTCTTCGGTTTTATCTCTTACGAGTTGGTCTTATATACATAAAATATGGTGGTGTGATGGTTCAAAATAGATCTGAATCATCAGTTGTAGAGGAGGTTAAGGAAAATCATGATAGTGATCATGTAACACTTCGATTAAAAGGTGTAGTTCATTAGTAGAAAGTTTAAGTTTTCTCTCAAGGGGAATATGGAGTGATTCGATAACAGGGTTACTTATGTGTTCCTAATGTATGTAAGTTGAGACAATAGATCCTCATAGAAGCCCATTATTCTAGATTTTCTATTAAACCAGGTACCACTAAGATGTACCATGATCTTCAGGAAGTCCTTTGGTGGAACAACATGAAGAGGGATATTATAGACTTTTTGTTTAAGTGCCCCTATTATAAACAGGTTAATGTAGAACAACAAAACCTCGAGGTATGACCACTGAGATTAACATTCCTATATGGAATTCGGAAGTGATAAACATGGTTATCATTTTGGGGTTATTTCTAACTCGCAGACAACATGACTCCATTTGGGTGTTTAGTAGGCATAGTAACTATGTACGGTCACTTCCTGGATATCAATACTACAACTATAGGAGAGTACTACACCAAACTCTATGTCAATGACATAGTCAATTTGGATAATGTTCCCTAGTCTATCATCTCAGACAGAGGTTATCACTTTACCTCTCATTTCTGGAAATCATTTTAAAAAATTCTTTGTACTCGAACAGACTCTGGCGATCATTTAAAAAATTTCAAGGTACTCGACTAAACCTCAGTACAACATTTCGTCAAAGACATATTGTCAAGCAGAACCTACCATCTATATCTTAGTGGACATATTTAGAGATTGTGTGATTGATTTCAAGTGAATTTGGAATGATAACCTACCTCTCATAAATTTCACCGTAAATAAAAGCTTTTGTTCCAGTATTCAAATGGACCCGAATGAGGCACTATATGGGTGTAGATATATGATCATGATTGGTTGGTTTGAAGCAGGTAAAGCAGCCTTGATTTGGCCAGATTCAGTTCACGAGGCTATGAAGAAAGTTAAACTAATATGAATTAGATAAGACATCCTAGAGTACTATATGTCCTATATAGATGCGAGGAGAAGGGCTTAGAGTATGAAATTGATGATTGCGTTTTCCAGAAGGTGTCACCTATGGGAAGCTAAGTCGTATATATGTTGGTCTGTATAGAATCCTAAAAAAGGGTTAATAATGTGGTTTATGAGTTAGAGCTGCTAGCACAACTAGCAACGGTTCATCCAGTCTTTCAATTTTCTTGTTGAAGAAATATGTGGGTGAACCGGCATCGATACTACCATCATAGAGTATGGTTGTTAAATATATTCTAACCTATGAAGAAGTGTATGTTGAAATTTTTGAACGTCATGTTAATTTGGAAATAAGGAAGTTGCTTCGGCAAAGGTTTTTTGGAGTAGTTCGTCAGTAGAGGGAGCTACTTGAGAAGCAGAAGCAGACATGATGGCCAAGTTAGGTTTTTGGTAGTGAAATACCTATACCAATGTAACCTGACTTAGAAATGGTTGTTAGATGATAGTGATAGAATTATTTGAGAATTGTTTAATTGTCAAAGATATCTTTCCATGAGAGATCAGTGTTAAGAAAGGCTTAAACAGTAACTCTTGGAGTGTATGCTTCACTCCAAGCAGATATGACAATAATAAGGAGTGTGAGACAAGATATGGTCTGGAATCCGAGAACAAAAGAGAGAAACACCTAGTAGATGTGAGGACTATCTGAGTTTAAAGGGAAACTCTTATTTATTAGAGTGTGGGTTTTCCCAAAGCTAGGTCTCGTGAGACGGGATCCTTCAAATAGTTGAGTTAAAGTTTCAGAGTATAGATCTCAATATTCCATGGACTAAGACATTTTTGAGAATCATCTCAAGAATCCTAAAAATGATGAACTAAGACTTACGTAATGAAGTAACTCGTAGATGTCAAGAGTGTGGATGAACTTAGACATACTAAAAGTTGTATGTCATAGTGTTCAAGACTATAATTGGACTTTGACATACTAAAAGAAGTTAATCATAGAGTCCATGTGAATAAGGAACTTGGACACACTTAATGAAGTATCTCTTAGGGCTGAACTTAATGATGAACAAACATGTGTTAACATAGAGTACCTCATAGGAATATATAGATAAAAAGAGGAACTAGGTTTCAAATCAAGAACAACTAGTAATAGGACCTAAAGGTAATACTTAATATGATTAGTAATATGGGATTATATGAGTGCATTGTCCAAAGTATGACTTAGGGTCATTAAAGAGAATTCTTGAGATAATATTGGACTAGAGTTGTCTTTCGTAGTTATAGTTGACTACAGGAATGAAATTCCTTAGTTAAGAGAGCGAAGTTAATGATGTTGCAAAAGTAGGGTGGGTGTGACTACGATGACTTCAAGTAAATAACCCAACTTGTAGGTTGAAGTAGATTCCACAATATAATGGTCTAGACTTAAACTTAACTAACAGTTATATTCGTTTAGCTAATGTATTTCTGAAAAAAGTAAGTAAAGGGGGGATTTGTATAATAAATTCGTTAAATTGTAAGTAATTAGTGAGCATGATTAAAACTTTAGTTGTTATCGATATGAGAAAGAAATTACGGTACATGTGTTCCCCATATAATAACATGGTAATCTTAGTAACCACAATCCTTTCCTAGAGATAAGTTAGGTATCGCTAAAATTTTGGTCTGTCATCTAGAAAATTTCACCCCGCACCTTGGTCCAAATATATGTGTATAATTTACTAACCCTTACCATTACATTATATGAGACATCAGATCAATGGATGCCTTAGCTTTCCCCCTCGCGCCAATCGGCATTACACTATAAGATAGTATCGCACTAAATCTATGTTGATAATTTTTTCTTATTAACCACCTCATTTATTCGACAAGTATGAACAAGGAGAGTTTTAACGCATGCACTCATTAAAAAGAATTCTAAATAAAAGAATTATCAAGTCATGCTATAACATTATTGGTGGATTGCTTAATTATTATTCATTCTTTGTAAATCACTCAAGGTTCCCACAATCCTAGTTATAATTATATTTATCCATATTAGCTAGATAACAATTTATTGTTTTAGATTACGTAATAACAAAATTAAACCTAGAATTTCATCTTGAATTTCAAAGACAAAATCTTCAAAACGTATTTCTAAATCAATAATTGCAAAAGTTTGCAAAATGTATCTCCAATGGAAAGAACTAAACAAGAACAATAATGTCTACCCCCCCCCCACTCCCATTTGACGATTGAACAGTATGTACCATAAGTCAATCTACGGTCCGTAACTCCTCTTCGTAGCTCTACACTTAGAATTTTAAGCATCACGTACATGAACCAATTATCTGAACGATTTGGTGGAGCAACAGTATGGTCCATAGATCAATCTATGGACCATAAGTTACAACCGTGGTTCCACACTTTTTCATGAATTCCCTGATCTTATTCAGCAATGCCTTCCCTTCCCATCTATGACTATCATCTATGGGGCGTAACTTCACCTACGGTTTGTAGGTTGCCTCAATATATTCCCTTTTCTGCACTTTTCTCAAGTGTCTCCAATTTTTCAGGTCTAAACTTATTTTCTAGAAACTTAACAAAAATACATAAAGAATCCACACAAAATAACCCTAGGTAACACAACTCTGAAATAAAATATACATATATCTTGGTTGTTTGTCCATAATTATCACCTGAACTGTGTCGGAAAGTTAGTCCCACGCTCAAACTATTGTGGCAGCCTATTACACACCTATCTTGTTCAAAGTGATATTAATATCTCCTTCCGAAGACAATCTTAGTTCTATGTAAAAAAAAGTGTTATACACACGTTTTCAAAATAAAATATATTTATTTAAATTTTAAAAAACCCTTACCTCTTGATATTTTCTAAAACTTTTGCAATAGAATAAGATTTGGGTATCTTCTCATATGACCATACATTTCTCATTTAAAAAACTATTTCTTCATCTTCTCCATTGTTCATAAACTAAAGGAATAAAATAAATATTAGAAGAGAAAGTTTGAGTCATAATGTCAATTATGAAGTTAAGAGATGTTGGCAGCGGCGATAGGCGATAGGCAGAACAATTGTTGCCGGTAGAAAAAATATAATTTTCAGATTGGTAAAATATTTTAAATCTTGATAACTAATATATAAATAAAGCATTTCATTGTTCTGTTTAATGATTAATAAAATATTCTATTAATTATTTGAGACATAAAAATGACATAATGGTGGTTTTAGGTAGTGCTCCGGCGAGAATAGAGAAGGCAAAGATGGAGAAACCATATTCTTCCATGAACTTTTTATAAATTTAGAAAATATAATCATCAATTATGCATAAATTTTATATGACTTTTAATATAAATCAATATCTTTGTGGTGATTATTTTTCGATGATCTTTTTCAGTTAATTTTCCGGCGAGTTCAAAGAGATAATCATGAATTTTAAGTTGAAAATTATTAAATTTTCTTTGGAAGTCAGCAGGTTCTCCACTCCTTTGTAATTCTTTTTTAAGTTATTCTTGAAGGGTAGAGTGTTAGATGTACTGCCATTAAACAATAAGTTGTGACAAATGTTGTAACACCTTAAGATGAAGAAGAACTCAAAATTAGGAAAATATAAATGCATTAAAGAAATTGGGGCCACCATAAAAGACTAAAAATAAAAAAAATAGAAATAATTAATATATTAAAATTATAATGACAATTATATTATTACTAACAAAATAGAGTCATTTTTTCAAATTTGTCATTCTAACATGTAGTTTTCTTGCCACGCACCTTAAGGAAGGTGAAGACACTTTCTTTGTCATGTCACGCTCTGAGGGGTATTAATATCTTTTTTAACAAGATTAGGTGTGTAATAGGTCATTGCAATAGTTTGAGTTTGTAACTGGATTATTGGTACAAGTTCAAGGCGAATTTATGCCTTTTCCCTTGTTTTTATTGTGCAAATGGTTTTGAACCAATTTTTAAAAAAAAATTGCCACATCTTATGTGTTTGATTATGCCGTTCTTTTGATTTTTGAGTGTCGGTCTATAATTTTAAAATGTACCTCTTCATAAGAAAGATTTTCCTTATATTTAAACCCTCTAAGGGAACTATGGTTGATGGATCCCCAATACATTTCTTCAACATTGATAAATGGACCAGCGATGCACTAATGCAAACACATTTGGCAAGTCTAACTCATTGCAAACATTGCCCACTTGCCTTAAAATATCGTAAACACCCACAAATCGAGGACCAAGTTTCCCCTTCTTTCCAAACCTCATAACACCCTTTATGGTAGATATCTTCAAATTAACCTTAACATAGATATGGAATTCAAGATCACTTCTTCTAACATTGGCATAGGACTTTTGCTGACTTGTGTGGTCCTTAAACCTCTCTCTAATAATCCAAAACTTATTAATGGCCTCATGCACCAATTACGAGCCAAGGAGAGCAACTTCCCCTACTTCAAAACATCCTATAGTAGACCTTTATATCCTACCATAGAGAGCCTCAAAGGAAGCCATGAAAATACTCAATGATAACTATTATTATAAACAAACATAACTCATTGCATATGGTCATCCCGATTGCCCTTAAAATCTCACGCATGCCCTCAACATGTCCTCTAAAGTTTGAATGGTGAGATCTACTTGAACATCTTTTTGAGGGTGAAACCCAGTGCTATGATCACCTTGTTACATAGACCTTTTGGAAAGACTTCAAAGACTATGAAGTAAATTAAGGACCTCAATCCGAAAGTATAGACAAGGGAACTCCATATAACCTTACTATTTCCATTACATACAACTTATCATATTCTTCTCTCGAGTAGGACACTTGAAAAAAATAAAATGAGCGGATTTTGTCATCCAATCCACTTTTACCCATATCGAATAATGTTGACGCCTAATACGTGGCAAACCTACATTAAATTCCATGTTCACATCTTCCAACTTTCATGTAGGAATAGCAATATCTTGTGACAAACCTCCCGACCTTTAATGCTCAACGTTAACTTGTTGAAATTTAGAACATTTTGCCTCAAATTTTGCAATTTCCATTTTTCGTTCCATTCCAACAATAGTATTGTAGGTCACGATACATTTTGGTCTCCCCAGGGTGAATAAATAATCGGGAACTATCAGCTTCTTCTAAAAATTGCTCTTTTACAACGTCAACATTTGGAATGCATAACCTACCTTTATACCTAAGTACTCAAACTCCCCCCTTCAGAGAAAGCCTCAACGGACTTTTTGAGTACCTCCTATTTTAACTATATCAATATACGATCAAAACTTCACTTAGACTTCACATCCATTACAGAGGATTATTCGGAACCATTATGGTCCATGACACCACCATTGGTGGAATCCACTAGTTGAACACCTAGTGGGATAACCTATGAAAATCACAACAAAATATTTCTTTTCATCCTCTAAATGAGCAACACTACCCATCGAGAACCTACTAAGAGCATCTACTACCACATTAGCTTTGTCAGGATGATAAAGGGAACTCATATAATAATCCTACAATAATTATACCTTCACTAACCATGATTCAAGTCTTTTTTATTAACACATATTGTCGACTTTTGTGATTGGTAAAAATATCCTCATGGACCTAAAACAAGTAATGCTTTTATATCTATAAGGAAAACACAACACCCGCTAACTAAAGATCATGTATAGAATAATTTTTCTCAAGGACTTTATTATGCCTTGAAGCATAGACAATGTGCTTACCATTTTGCAACAATAGAGATCCCAACCTAACTCTACAAGAACAATAATACACCATAAAACCATTATGTACCCTCCAATACGATCATCACCAGAGCGGAAGTAAGTCTATCTTTCAACTCTTGAAAACATTTCTCACAAGTCTGACCAGACAAACATAGACTTCTTTAAGTCAAAACCATTAAATGACAAAGCAATCGAGGAAAATCCCTCAACAAAACTTCTATAGTAACTGACCAAACCCAAAAGGCTTCTAATTTTGGAAGGAGTTACAAGTCTAGGCAAACTCTTTACCGTATCGGTCTTCTTCAAATCTACCTCAATACCTTCACTTGAAAAAATATGACCAAGAAGAGCTATGTATCTTAACCAATATTCACACTTACTAAATTTTTCAAAAATTTGTTGGTCATTAAGAACCTGCAACACAATTGTCAAATAGTCCCACATGTTCATTCTCACTCCTTTGAATAGATCAATATATCATCTATAAGTGCAATCAATAGCATGTCTATATAATGCCCAAACACTCATTCATCTAGTCCATAAATGTCGACGGAGCATTAGTCAACCCAAATGACATTACCCCAAACTCATAATGACCATACCGGATTCTAAAGGTCATATTTTGATATATCCTCTCACCCTCAATTGGTGATAACCCGAACGAAGATCAATCTTAGAGAAATAACTATCCCTTTGAATTTGGACAAACAAGTCATCAGTTCTCCAAAGAGGATACGCATTCTTGATGGTTACTTATTAAATTAACAATAATCAATGCACATTTTAAGAGACCTATACTTATTTTAAACAAACAACACCAAAGCATACAATTGAGAGATACTCGATAGCATGAAAACCTTCTCTAGAAAATCCATTAGATACTCTTTAAACTCCTCCAGAATCATTGAATAAGGAGAAATAAAGATATATTACATATATGAATGAAATTCAATACTAGAATCTATTTTCCACTTTGGAGGAATACCGAGAAAATCATCTAGGAAATCAATTGATAATAGAGCCAACTCTAGAGAAGGGGTTTCAGAATAAACGCCCCAGACCCTAACAAGATGGTAAACTCACCCTTGGGAGATCATCTTCCTAGATTTGGATAAGAGTAAATATACCTCTAGGGATAGAATTTCCCTCCATTCTACTCTAAGATAGGGTCATTAGAAATAGAAATCTAACCACCCGAGTCCTACAATCGATAGAGGCATATATTCATATAACCAACTCATACTGAAAATGACATCAAAGTCTAAGATGTATATCTTAAAAAAAATCCACCAAAGTAACTCTATGGTATAAGGAATGGACTTCCCCTATAGAATCTCTTAATTATCACTATGTCACCACCGGGTAGAGGCCAAAATAAGTTCTACTAACCCTTCGAGCAGTATATCAAACTTCATGGCAACATAAGGTGTCACAAAAGAAAAAGTAGCACCGGGATCTAACAAGTCATACATAAATAAGAAAGACTTTCAAATACCGATCACCATATCCAAGGATCTCTCTCGTTCATGTAAGGATTGAAGATCATAAAATGGTTTTTTCTTTGGGGCATTGGAGTTTGAACCGCTTGGAGGAGCTTGTTTATATTCTCATTCATTTACCTTGAGCATCGATAATCTCTCATCTTGTGGCCAATTTTCGCACAACTAAAACACCCATCGGGGTCAACTAGGAACTTACCATCATGCTTTCTTCCATATTTTTCACAATTAAACCTAGCCACATCAAAACCACTACTATCACCCCTTTGAAGTTTAGGGTTGGAAACCCTATCCTTGTTGACCCTTAGAGAACAAGAGGGGCCTTTTATGGAAAGACTTTGTCTAAATTATTGCCGACCTTGTCCCTCGAACCTAGAATTTGAGAAGTTCCCATTACCAGTTTGAATTTTTTTCACTTCTCTATTCTCTTTCTTGAGTTTTGAAACCTAAATTTATTAAGCGTATCCCATAATCCTTGGGATGTCCATTTTAAGATGGAACATTGCCTCCTGACATTTTTTTTCAACCAAATCAAAGGCACTTGTTAAAAACCTACTCATTTTAGCTCTGGAATCCGCCAAAATAGGCTGAGCATACTCTAATAATAGAGTGAACTTTAGGGCATACTCATTCTCGCTCATACTTCCATGGCGAAGGTTGATAAACTCTTCCATCTTAGCTTCCCTCAAATATCGGGGAACGAATCTATCAAGATATGCATATTTTAACAATTCCCATTCTACATTCCTTTTCCTATGGGTCTTTCATCCTTTAACTGATCACACCATACTTGAGCAACATTTTTTTGTTTTCAAATGGCTATCTCCTCGTTCTCTTCCAAAGATACCCCCATGATACTGAGAACTTGATATGTCTCATCAATGAACCTTTAGGGATCCTCTTCCACCTTAGAGCCATAAAAATTGACAGGGTTCATTCAAGAAAAATCCAAACCCTTGTAGCAGCTGAACTCATGTTAGGATTCACTAGAGCTACAACTTCTCTATTGTCTTAAGCCGTCATAACTTAAGCTAACATTTGTATAGTATACATATGATACACATGGATCATATTCTCAACCAAAGCATCTATCAGGGCTTGATGAGCTTAAGAAGAAACTCCTTTATTCTGATCTTGCATCCTTTTAGTGTTAGCCCTTCGTGTATTCATATCTTTAATTCACAAGAGAAGGATTAGAAATGAAAAGATCTTAGAGTTAAACTCCAACACAGGACTTAAGAGTAATCAAGAAATTGAATTTCTGAAACATTTTCTAGCCTCTCAATCATAAGTATGGCGCACTTCACACACTTCAATAAAACTCTACTAAAAGTAGCTTCTGAGACATCATCCTAAAATCATTCTAATCCTTCTTCTCTGATTACCAAGCTTCACTGCCTAAGGGTACCCCTTAGATGTATCAACGCACATAGAACCCTGAAAGGGCCCATGCTTGTAATGCACTTAGCATATCATAATATAAGCAATAGAACAATAAGAGTAAAATGACATTTAAAGCGTAAAAGTTTCAATTAAATAAAAGTGGAAGTCTATACTCTAAGTCTCAACATATCCAATATTACAATATTCTAATTATAAAAGGGAAACAACCCATACAACATAGTCTGAAAAGGAAATACAAGAAAGGAACTACAGAGAGATAATATTTGTCTTTGAATGATAAGGACTCACAAACAAGCCATGAGAATGAGAAAATTCAAGCATTCTTCCGCAACAATTAAAACCTAGAGAAACGAACCCTGCACTTGCGAAAAATGTAGGAAAAGTAGGTGTTAGTAATAAAATGCACTAAAATATGATAGAATAAAAAAACATTCAAACATGCTAAAGGGACATTCATGGAATGCATGCAATTTACTAAGTTTAAAATATCATTTTAATGATAGTGGAAAAGCACAAAGTCCACAAGCTTAGTCAACATATAGGTTGTCATAATATAAGAGGAACATATCATAAAAAACCACAATTCATACTTTTGCAATACATGAATAAGACCCCATAAACCTCACCTATACTAACTTAAGCTTCTTGAGTAACCATAGATATATTTCATAAGCTTTTTCATATTTTCATCATAGTGGGAATATCCTTAACCACATAGAAGACCATGTATGTTTAACATGGAATATAATGTCTATCTCACACCGAAAAGGGGTTCTCCTACTTTCCTAAAGTAGAACCGTTATTTTCATTTAGGTGGATCCACTGGCTTAATACTTATGACCCATATAGTTATAGGATAAGGAGATGGCTATTAGAAACTCGGACTCAAATAAGATAGAAGGTTTCCATCTCATTAGACATACTTTGGGAACACAAACTCAACTAGCGTTGTTTGAACTCATCTTGAAAGCCTAACTCAACTAGTGTAATAGCTTTCATTGGGAAGCTGGAGTCAACTTGTAGAAAGGCATTCTTCTCCTACTCAATAGTCGGTGCTAAGCATTAATTTCCATAGAGTTCATATAAAGCCTTGACTTAAGTTCATATTCATGGAAGAATATCTTGACACGTAATCCAACTAATTCATAATATTGCTTATTTAATCATGTGAGATAATAAACTTTCAGTGTCCATGTCTACATATAGATTGAATAGGTGAGAAAGTCTTTCAACCTTAGAATCATCATTTGTGGGAAACCTTTCATATCATATGAAATGACCTTTCTAAGACTAAAAACCTTCACCGTTCATACATACGTGTGTATATGAAAGTGACCTTTCAACAACATAACAACTAGATCATAAACATATTCACTTTACACTCAAAGTGTTCCTAAAGCATATACTAAAAATCATATATCATACACAATATCATGATTTTCCCGTTCATGGATCAAGCTCATATTCAATCAACAAATCTACAATTACTGCATTAGACATGGATCCTAAGATAATTTAAGTAGTTCAATCACTACAAGCAATCTCATAATATTGTTCTTCATCTAAAAAACACACCGCAAGATCATAATTAAGAAATATGCGGATTTCATATGTTCTTGGGGATTTAAACATACAAACCATAATAAATCATCAATTATATTATAGTACAAGGTAATTCAAGCATTATAATCATTTCTTAAAGGAACCATGATTTTGGAATAAACTCTTCAGTTTGTGATTTCTATCTTCAGAATTGGGTTTTAAAGGAGCTCCATGTATGAAGGCTATCAACGAATAAAAATCTATCATATCTTAGAAATTAAATCCAGTGAATTTGAGAAGAAGACGTTGATCCTTGAATCCTAGCTCCAACTTCATTATTCTTCTTCCTTAAAGTTATAGAGAGAGAACTTTATTTGGTGGGATGAATTTTTTGGACTAGTTTTGGAATTTAGAAACAATGAGGTATTTGACTTAATTTAGTGATAGAAAACCATTATATAAGTGATCTAGTTTAGGCTTAAACACCTCACTTAGTTATAGATTAAAACCAAAAAACCCCATAATGTTCCTAAACTTAACTGCCAAAAACCATTCCGTAAACCACGAACCCTTGACCTACGAACCTTGTATGGAACCACGACCCGTCCGGTTTGGCGTGGTTCATGGTAAGAGATCTTGTCCATCACCAATGAGACCCTCACCAACTGACCTTGGTTAGACCCATGACCGATTCTACAGAAACGGGGGTCAGTGTTTAAAGAGCCTCAATTGCAGTCTCGGCCTCCCCCCTCCTCCCCACTCCCCCCCATGCACATGCATGGATTGACTCTCAAGGCTTGGATCCCCTTTGTGGTCCACTGCACAAGCAGTTTTCTAGGGTTTTCCTCAAGAACCCATGGTTGGTCCTTGGGGTTAATACATTAAGTACGGGGAGTTACGTTTACGACTTTAACCCTCATGTTAAGATCCAATTTATCCTACTAGTTTCTGGGGTGTTACAGAATTCTCAGGGAGCAATACAAGTTTAATTTAGTAACAAAGTTACACATGTGGTCGAATCTTTTATAGGAACAGAAATTATCATAGACATTTAGATAGATCAAAGGGTTGAAAACGAATTTTACATTGGAGGATGGGTTTGTCAATTAACAGTAAAAAAAAGTATGAAAATAGCTGAATTAACAAGTACAAAGTATTCTTCAGGATATGATCGATTAAACACTTATTCCTCTATATGGGTAATTTTAATTCACTTACAATTGTTCAATATCACTAGGTAGGCTAGGGTATAGATGCAATAGTTTTCTCATAAAAAACTATTATAGTTCAAGTCAGTTCTGTCGAACCTCGACACACATAATAATGTAAACAACACAAAACCTCAATTCATTAACTCTCTCTCGATAGATAGGTGAATATAGATTTTTGTATTAACTCTCTTGAGCTAAAACCACATCAACCCAATAACAACAGTATATCATTAATAGAAAATATTTTTTCTATAACCACTTTCTGAAGCTAACCTAGAACACTTGGCTAGAATTGCATTGGCAACTACATTTATCTATTGGCACACAACTATCAATTAAGCCAACTTCAATTAAGCATTAAAATTAGCAAAAAAAAATAGCCGATAATCAAATTAAACAAAAAATCACATTATCACACCCCAAGAATTGAGGATTTATCTACACGTCATAAAAAGGAAAAAAATTACCAAATATATTAGCCATCTGTTAGTTAATGGTTTCCAAGTCTGTACAATGTTTGAAATTGAATTAATTCAAAAAACCAATTGAAAATCCTAAAAACCAATTCTCAAATGCATCAAAAGTCTATGATGGAAAAGTCAAAAGAACTGGATTTAGTTTCTACAATGCTTGAATCCTTATCTGATCATTTTAAAATTTTAATTTATAGTTTCCAAAAATTTTTCTTTAAGAGCCATTAGGCGAAATAAGTCGTGCATCGCCACCAAGTCGGTGACGCTCACTTTACTCCTATCCATATTTACCTTGGCTCTTAGTCCAGAAATTCTCTAAATGTAGATGATCAATGTCGATCTTGTCCAATAGTTCGTAGTCAGCCAACCGTCTATTTCTGTCACTAAGTGGGTCCTTCCCCAAGGCTGGCACGCTGGAACTTCAGGTGAGCTAAAGAGATACTCGGAGGTTTGCCGAGTGGTATTGGTGATTACTAAGATTGCATTCCTACAACTTCTTCACTTTTTCGCTCCTTTTTTACCTAGTAATTTCCTTGCCTTTCTCCTTAGCCTTGATTGCTACAAATATTCTCTTAAATATCACTTTAGAGTATAAATTAGGTGTTGAGGACATGTATACGGTGATAATAAATCCCCAAATGAGTCAAGATCTCAGACTCATCTCCTTCAAACTCAAGGCAACTACTACAACATCGGCCTTGCATGAAAAGTAGAGAATAGAGAGATCATAATCCTTCAAATACTCAATACAACAACGCTACCTCGAATTAAGATCCAACATGTTCATATATTTACAAAATATTCATGTGATCTGTGTAGATCTCACAACGAACTCCATTCATGTAGTGCCTTAAAAATTTAAGCGCAAAAACACTCTTCCAACTCCAAGTTATGGGTGGGGAATTGTGCTCTTGAAGATTAAGGTGTCTCGATGGATAAGTTATGACCCGACCTCACGGCATCAATACACAACCCAAACAAACCTAGATACATCGTGATATACAATGAATCACTCATCCTATATATAAGAGTAAAACTGGAGTGGTTGTAAGAAAATCCTTGAGCTTGCAAAACTCAACTCACCACTCCTCCAACTACGCAAAAGGGACAAGGGAAATTCAATCTAATAAACGGTGCTACAATAGTAAAGAAGACCTCAACAAACTGTCGGTAGAAACTATCTAACCCCACGAAGCTTCAAGCCTCAATAACAAATTTTGGGTTTTCCCAATCACAAATAGTCTTGATCATTGCTGAATCAACCATAATTCCCATTTTAGACACCACGTACCTCAAGAATTCTATAGACTAAAGAAAAACTACATTTTAAGAACATGGCTTAAAATCATTTATCTCTTAAAGTTAGATCACCATCCTCAAATATTAGTCATGGTCATAACGGCTCCACGACTATACCAATATGTCATCAATGAAGAGTACGACAAAGGAATAAAGGTAAAGCCTAAAAACACAATTCATGAAGTTGATGAAGGTTGCAGCGACATTAGTCAACCAAAAAGATATGACTAGTTATTAATAATAGTCGTAAAGAGTCCTAAATGTTATATTAGGAATGTGTGTTACCTAATTCTTCATTGATGGTAACCAGACATTAATTCAGTCTTACTAAACATTGCACTACTCTAAAGATGATCAAATAGGTCATCAATACGAGGCATAGGATAATAGATATCTTTTGCCACATTTCTCAACTGCCTTTGGTCAATACACATCAGAATTGAACCGTCCTTCTTCTTCACAAAGAAAATAGGGGCACCTCAAGTCCATACACTAGAATGAACGAACCCCTTACCTAATAGGTCCTCAAGATGAATTTTAAGATCTTTGAGCTCTAGTGGTGTCATTTGATAAGGTTGAATGGAAATAGGAAGGGAACCCGACTCGAAGTCAATGGAAAAAAATATCATGCTTTGGAGGGAGGCCATGTTGGTCTGTGGGAAATACATTTACGAACTCCCTATCATTATAACATTTCACTAAATTCTCTCCCGGGCTCTCCGACTAATATATGTACGTTTTCCAAATAGGCTATACAACCTGAAGCAACCAACATTGAGGCTATATAAACGAGATAATCTTTGTTGCTGCAGCTGGCACGCCTATATCACCAGACACCCTGTCACAACACAATAGGTATGCAAGAAATAGATAAGCAATGGGCTTGGCATATAAATCATATAAATTGGTAAGGGGATAACACTCTATTCTCTGAACTATATCAAAAGCTACTGTATCAAGAAATATAAAGTTAGCATGGGTGTCACAAAGAAAGATATAAGTACTTGATTAACTGCTAAAGACTCACCTATATAAAGGTCAAAATATCTAATGACATTTCTAAGGGCTCCAAACTCATATTTAACCGAGGAACGCAGTATACACAACTACATATGATTAAGTGGAGATTGATCAAATAATGGTGATGTGAGCTGATGACATGAAAGAATCATACATTTAATCACATCGTCTGATGGCTCAGCCCCGTCTACGGATCACACTACTATAATCTTGATGTCAATACTTGTAGTAGGTGCTCGAATCTATATCACGAAATTAGATGTAAATTTTAGAAAGAGTACCAAAACAATAGGTAGCCACTAGGTCTCAATAGGTTGACTGACCAAGAAAAGCAACAATAATATTAAATCTGAAAATCTAAAATACTACAAAATATGAACAAGAAATCTGCCAGGCATATAGGCGAGTGTACTAACATACAATTTAAAAGATCATAATGAATTAACTTACTAGGCTGCCATTACCCCTCCCCGCTGGGGACACTCTTTTCTAAACAAAAGTAAAAGTCAAGAGGACTCCCATAATCCTACGCACATAAGGTAGAGTTTATAATGAATTAGAGAATCTTACAAATATTCTAAGATTTCAAAAAACATTCCGCAACCTGGAACTAAACCATTACATATGCCTAAATCTCATCAAGATCTCAAAGGGGGGTAAGGACCTGAACCAAGGATAAACTATAATCTATTACTTAAACCACATATAAATATGACCAAATACTTGAATCATGTTTTAAGGAGAAGTGTAAGTCGACATGAAACATGTCTTGAGAAAGCCAAGACTTGAACCATGCGCAGTTGAATGAATTGGGGGACCTGAACAACTAATAAATGTGAACCAACTACAAATAGAATCAACAGTCAATCGATCATTAAGAGGAGTACCCCAAACATAAGTGTCATCAATATATCACTCCGACCCTAACGATATGAAACATGAATTAATGAGTAGCTTTCACACTAAGAATCAAAGAGCTCGACACCTACAAAATATGGCAATTTAAGGATATATGATTTTAAGAGCGTTTTTACATCGTAACTGAGGCCCAAACTATCAAACTCAAGTCTCATATCTATCAATCAAAAGGAGTTAAGCTATTGGAAGTGGCATCATGGAGATTACAAAGCCTAATGGCTCCAAATGAGCCAATTTTTTACGTCCAGTAGTACCAACTAGACATAATACGTTGTTCAAGACTCGAAAGAACTCCGTAATACACTTCATAGCTTCATATCATTCACAACGACATAGGAAAAATAGATGAAACTTAAAAACCTTTTTCCAAACAATCGAAGTCTTCATTTCAAATCAAAAGGAAATCTACTTGTCTTTTAGCCATCTAATACAATAGAGTATCAATAAGGGTCACAACCCTCTATATAATAGTCTCAAAAGAGAATCTAGGAAAGAAACTAGAAATGAAAAACACTCGTCCCCCGAACCATGAGGAACCGCCAATATTTTTGGAGAATACTCAAACAAATCTTTGAGTAATAGGAGAAGCACACCTCAACAACAGGAACGTACACTTTATGACGATGTAGAAGAAATATGGGTTAGTACAAAAATAAACTAAGTAGGATAGCATGCAAAAATAAACCTAAAAAGGACATTTTAGTTGAAAACCATGCATTTAAAAAGTTTGTGAATAATCATTCAGGTTTAGTATAAAAACATAAGTCACAAGAATATTAATCATGTAAAAACATAATACAATAATATACCATCTCTTAGATTAGCCTATGTTATGCTTGTGCATTGTAGGAATGACATCCCATAATACCACTCATACTAAGTACCACTTTGAGGCAACCATAAACATACTTACCATTCTTCAATCTCATCCTGAGTTCATAGTCATACACAAGTAACATTCACACATTGAATAAGTCACGTTAAGCAAAACAACACATAACAACAATACACGTTAAGCATTCAACGTTTCATTAGACATTATACATTGAGGAACACATCATAGCTATGGTCAAAGCCTACTTGTGCAATGCATGGATGAAGTCCCATACCCCACCCAAACTAAGTAGTGAATTCTTGAGGATCCATGGTTAATTATCATTCATTGTGGGGGTAACCTTAACCGACAGAGTCTGTGTGAGAAAATTATGAAATCTGGTGTTACCCACACCGAAATATATTAACTATTTTAGCATTAGATATCAATTAGCTATAACGGTTATGATAATGGTATAAGTATAATATTACTACTACTAGATACCCCGCCTCAACTTATGTGAGGCATCCATCTCAAGAGATTGCTGCTAGTAACTCAACTACAACTATATTATGTGAATCCACTCGCTTCTTACCATTATTCCAGATGTAGCGCTTAAATTTATTACTTTAGTTCATTATTATGGAAACAACAAATTGCTACTTGATAACCCGGCTCAACTCACGTGAGGGCATCCATCTCTTCCCAACATTCATTCGTTAGATAGGTCATATATTTAATAGGTTAGAATTTAAATTAAACTTTAGAATCCCTTTATTGTGAGAAACTTCACACATTATTTCATTATAATTCAGAAGTGAATAATTAAGAATAGCCTTTTAATAAGCACATCATTATTATATTCATATAATAAGTATACACATGAAAGCACAATAAACATAAGTCTCGTGTTTTACCACTTTTGGATCAAGGATCACACTCAACCTATCACATTTATGTTTACTACATTAAACATGGGAGACAACATGATCATATAATTCCACCATTATTGCATAATCTCTTATATTTATCTCATCACAATTCACCTTCTTTACAAAATCATGAATTTGGGACATGGGGGTCATGGTTTCTTCTTGAGGAAATTAAACATAAAAACCATAGAAAATCTCCAATTGATACATAATACAAGTAAAAAAATTCGTTATATTCATAATTCATAAAAGTCTACTAATATCCATCAATACACATACTTTAAGATCCAATTTGAGAAATTACGATGATTCATGGACTCATGGACGATTTATCATAAACACTATAATAAGAAAATAATTCAATAATAATGTTAATACAAAAATTAATAAAAACGTTTTTAGAAATAATCCAATATTTCAGGGTGAAACCGTAGTTTTTGGAGAATTCCCTGCTTGAAAACTTAAAGTTTGATGACTCCATGGAAGAAATCTTTCCATTAATGAAGACTAACATACATTGGATGAAGGAATCCAAAAAAAATCGAGTGAAAATACCCCTCCTCCAAGCCCTAACCTGACTTTCCTCTTCTTCTTCAATAGAGTTTTTAGAGAGAAGATTTTTTAAAAGGTTTAAGGTGGTTATGATTTGGTTAGTTGAGAATTTGGAAGTATCTTAGGTAATTTAATGGTTAAAAGTACTTATATAACTCAAAATAATCAAATATTAAACGACTTCAGTTCAAACTAACCTCAAAAGGAATTACCTAAAATGCTTTGCCCTTGGTCGAGTCTTGGCAAACTGTGGAGGCATGACCTAAGCCTGGGATCTACGGTCTGTAGTTTGGCCTAATACTCGTCCTGCTGGTCTATAGGTCATTACCTGAAGCCTTAATTTGAGGCATTTACCCATGACCAAGAAGTACCAAGCATGGATGGATCTTCGCCTAGTAGGTCCCATCCGTAGGTCACAAATTTTTTGCAGCTTGGGTTGTTATGTGCAGTATTGGGTGTTAGGCTTTAGGGTTCTCCTCAAGTGCTCTTTATTTGTTCTTGGAGAGTCATACCGTGATGCTTAACCCCTAAATACTTGTCTTAGGTACCACACATACAAATCTTACTCTTTCACTTAAAGCTCTAGTTGCACCCCACTAGATTTTCATAGTCGTAATAATATCTCCCCATGTAACTTTCGTCCTCGAATGAATTTCTAAACACCTATCAGAATTAAAGAATCAAGACTAGAATTCCCTAATGCATAAAACATCTAAATAATGCACAAAACATCGAAGGATATCAATTCCATCTCACAGCATCACAAGAAGTAGAAATTACATCAAACACCCATTATGTATGAAAATTTTAACCTTTTCTCGATTTCATTTCAGGAACTATCTACTCCAACTCAAGGAATTCCAATATGAACATAAGAAATTATGCAGTTACTCTCAAAAGAACATTTAAGCATGTTTGATAGTTAATCTCATGAAGCACATAGGCATTTTGTACTAAATGTACATCAACATGAGAGACATATGCCGTGAAAACTCATCTCTCATCAAACATTAATTTTATCAAGAACATGCATGCACAAACATAAGGATATCACATAAATGCAGAAATCAAACATGAGTCCAAAACATGAAATAGGCCATACGGAACTATTCGTCTCAAGATAAAATAGGAATAGAAGAAAGATATAATAATATATCGTTAACAATCTTACCTTCTAAGCATACCATCTCCCCCTCGCGCGAGTAAACTTGTACTAAGGCTATCCTGAAAATCTAACAATCGCATAGAAAACTTAATAAAACATCTACATTTATATGAAGTTAATCAACTTACCGTGCTTTTCATCCAGAAAGGATCCTTAATCTTATCTAGACCAGAGTGCATTAAATCAACCATACTTTGGAGTATTAGGTTCCATAACACTACGAAGAGTTTGGTTGACCTTTTCTCCCCTTTGACTTTAATGTTGGCAAATCACTCATCTTATGACCATTATTTCCACAAAAAAAGCATCACATGTTTATGTCTAGGCACTTACCAAAATGTTGTTTCCAACACTTGGAACATGTAGATATTTCAAAAGAAGAACTGCCTCCATTTCCTCCTTGAGATTTCGGTTTAGACACCCTATCCTTTTTTACCATTGGGAATGTTAGTTGGAAGACCTCTTTTTTGAACCTTTGTTGACCTTGTTAATTAGACTTTGCTCTTTTTGCCTCTCGATCCTTTTTATGGAGCCTTTGCTCCTCAATTTTTTCGGCATGGACCATAAGACTTTAAATATACATACTTGACATAAGTATTGTCGAGCGACATTCATTGACTACCGATTCAGACTCTTCCATCACATATTTATTTGTCTAGCCTTCGAGTTCTCCGCTAAGGTTGGAGCATATATGGATAGGTGGGTGAACTTAAGATAATACTCTTTCACACTCATACTCCCTTGTTTAAGGTGTATGAACAATTGAAATTTTAGTCCCTCATCTCTAGGGGAAAGAAACTACAAACGAATGCTTCCTTGAACACCTCCCGAACTATGGGAAATGCTCCTATTGGCCTCTCTCCTTCCCTATTGATCTTACCAAATTTGAGCAATATTCTTTAGTTTTTAGGCAGCTATCTTCACTCTTCTCCATCTAAAGATACCCCTATAGAATCAAGTATCTTTATCTTGCAAACTTAATCAATGGACCTTTAGGTATCCTCTTCCAATTTGGAACCAAAAAACTCGGGGGCATTCATCCTAGAAAATCCCTCAATCTTGAAGCTGTAGAAGTGACATTGATTAACATGAGCCTAAAATCCCTATTGTCTTGAACCATCATAGCTTGGGATTGAGTTGTCACGGCTTGAGCATGAACCACCATGGCTTGGGTAATTGTAATCTCTACATATGTCATGGCTGGAAGATCTATTGGAGCTTGATTGGCTTGAGGAGTTTAGTTACCTTGCAAATTCCTTGATTCACATTCTCCTATTACACACTTCTAGCATCCACCCTTCATGTATTAATTTACTCATGACACAAGAGAAGTCTTAGGAAAGGGGATTTCATAGAGCTAAACTCTATGGCGCAACTTCAGAGTAATGAAAGAACGGTAGTTTCATAACATCTTATAGTATCTTATTCATAATTGTGGCGCGCTTCACACTATGAACAAGACTCTACTAGACGTTGTTTATGATAATCATTGTAAAACAATCCCAAAATGTTGTGCTCTAATATCATGTTTGTTAGGTCCTAAGAGCGCCCCTTAAACATAACATGGTGTACAAGACTCCGAAGAGCCTTAGACAAGCCTCATAGAATTCATAACATAAAACATAAGAAAAATTGTGAGGAATTTAGATATTTTATACATACAATAAAAGTCCTTATTTAAAAGTAAACATAAACTACTTGTATCATTTCTACATCTAATACATTCGAGTGTCAATAAGGGCCAGAAACCTTTACAACATAGTCTCAAAAGAGAATGTAGGAAAGAAACTAGAAATGAAGAACTTTCATCCTTAAACGATTAGGACTCACAATTAGCTTTTATACTAGTAAATCAATGCTTTGAACAATAGAAGAAGACCTCAATAACCATAACCTACACTCTATGAAAATGTTAAGATATATGGGTTAGTACAAAATGCACTAAGTATAACAGCCAAGCAAAAATCATAAAGCTTAAGGAAGACAGTTAAGTTATATACTAAATACACTAACAGAGGCAGAGGTTATGGGAGTTTAATTTTGTTTGAATCCCTGCTCTCATTTTCACTGTTCGTCAACATTTTCGGAGTGGCATTTCGTTTGTGTGGAAGTTGCTGCCTCCTCAAGCTCGCTGCTGTCTTGGTTTGCTGCTCGGATAAAGGTATTCTCTATTTCCTCAAAATATTCTTCAAGACTCTTTTCCCTTTTCGAAATGATATTTCAATGTTAAAAAATCTTTTTCCATGATTATCTTGATTTTAACCATCGCGGAATTTCTGATGCTTCAATAGGATATATGTGTTCCTATTTGAGTCCATGATTTAGTTAAGTCAAAGCTTTGTATATTTATATCTTATGTTGGTGTTTCTTTTCCATTCCATCCGAGAGTTCCGACCGTCGTTCTCTTCCCTAATTCGTTGAGCGAGGTTGCTGGTCTTCTATTATTTTATTTATATGGTATTCAAGTATCAAGATTACTGATTTCTGTGACTATCTAGAATAGCTCGTGAGATCTTATTATAGTTCGAATTTTTATATATGTGGTATTTGTTTTCCAAATGATATGAAAATTGTTCTTATCATGAATATCTTACAATGAGTGTAGTTTATCGTGTGTATGCTAATGCTTAAATTTTAGTCACTATTTGCCGGTTGTTTGATTTTGATAGCCTGTTTATTTTTGTTCTTTTTTTTCCTATTAATAAGTCTAGCTAGATAGTTGACTGGTCCATAATCTTTAGTGTTACATTAGAATAATTATGGGTCTCACTGTTACTTCTTGGTTTTGGGTCTCCACATTTCAAAAGGTTTTAATTTTAAGCCATAGTTTTGGATGATGTATGCTCCAACCATATTTTGATCTTTTATGTTCAACAAGCCTGTTACTTCCTCTTTGTCATAATATGAAGTGAGTTGTGGGTTTGTCTAAGTTCCCATATAGAATTAGTTTCTCTATCAAATTGGTCTATTAAAGCAGGACATAAGTGTTCCGACAGTGTGTTTAATGCTTTGGAAGCTGTGGGTTTTGTTCATTGCCTTATTCACACAATATGGGTTGGTTGGAAGGCTAAAATAAAAAATAGCATTCTTCTCTATTTGGAATTTACCATTTATTAGCTCTAACAATTAAATATATCAAGCTAAGGAGTTAAGTTCTCATTCCCGTTGATGTACAATTTTTATTTGTTTATTTATTTATTTTATATGTTTTATCATTAAGTCATGATTTCCAACGCTATTATTAGACACTAACTCCCGTTCTCTTTTCTCGCATGTAAATTTTGCCATAGTTAGTCAAGAACTCATTTTCTTCCTCATATTTTGAGTTGGGCCACGTAGGCCCAACATTCTTCCTTTCAAGTCAACTCATGAATTCCACGTACAAGCCGAGAATATTTGAAAGATTGAGCTAGAGAACCAAAATTTATATTTTTAAATAGTGTATTTTTATCATTCTAGGTCCATCTAAACCAAATTAATAATTTTAAATATTGTATTTTATCATTCTGGGGACTAAGCCCTTGTTGTATTCTTTATCATTATTATATTTTTTAGTTTAAGATAGGTGAAAATTGGGTCAAAAATCCAAATAGAAACGGGTCCAAATACCGGTCCAGGCGGACAGAAATTGGGTTTGGGCCCAACATCTCTCTCCCGCTCTTTACTTTTTCGTTTACATAGTTGGCTTTATTTACCGCTATTTTTAGGTTAGAGAATCCAAAAACCCGCAAAAAACCTAAATGTTATCGACATAAAATTGGACAAAGTCTAAATAGATTTTAAAAGGATAAAGAAATCTACAAGGCAAATCTTACTTGGAGAATAAAGTTAAAACTTCATTTTCCAAACAAATAGTTTCCAATTCAAACTAATATTAAGTTAGACTTTTAGCCAAACAATTTGTTATCGGATAATCGCTCGTTAGCGAATATTTTAGGTGCCGTAAAAACCTTCCTATAATACAAATAAGAATCCCCGAACAACCCATTGAAGTTTTCACTAGGTTTCTTTTTTAAATCTATTGAAAACCAAGTTTTCTTGATTTTTTCTTTAAAAATTAAGTGGTGACTCTAACAAAGTCAAAAACTTACAAAATTTTCTTTCAGAATAAAACATAAATGGGGACTCCGATGAAGAATATGAAGGATTGTAACCTTAAAACTATTATGCTTTGGCTATGTGAAATTAATTGTTTATTTCTTTACTTATCGCTTTATTAACTGTTGCACTTTCATAACATAACATTTTC
Source organism: Solanum peruvianum (assembly GCA_027705065.1). Lineage (NCBI taxonomy): Eukaryota > Viridiplantae > Streptophyta > Magnoliopsida > Solanales > Solanaceae > Solanum > Solanum peruvianum. The sequence goes on from JAKWJD010001759.1 coordinate 22,442,846, forward strand.
CGTCAAACGAAGATTATTTTTATTCATCACTTAAAGGACGATTATGTGGTTTCGCAGTCGTTCATTAACCAAATCTTTCTCAGGTTACCCTGACGAATGTAGTTGGCTACTTGGTAGTCAACGGTCTTTAACTGTCCCAGCCCAAGTAGTCCGCTTGGGTAACTATTCCACTATAAATGAAACCCGCTCCTAGTCAAACTAAGATAGAGTGAAACCAAATTCTGAAAGCAGCGCTTCGGTCTAAGATGACCAAGACCCAAGGAGTGTTAGGTCCATTATAGAGACCACCTTGAGTTCAAAAGGCCATTCGGCCTAAACGGATGCTCATGCTTGTGTCTTAATATTGAAGGTTGTATACATCATTTTTCACACCATTGTTCCTTGGGGTTGGGACTTTGTTAGTTTGTTCTAGTTGAAGAAATAGTTATGCTGACTACTATTCCATCCAAAGGTGTGGACATTTGCAGATAAGAAGTCAATAAAAAAACTATTCATTGAGGGCATAGTTTATGATTATACCCCTGCGTGGATTAATTATTTGTATCTCATTCCCCTACTATGTATCCTCATTCAGTTTACTTATAAATTTTTGTATAATTTGAGGTTTTTTGGTGCAACGTAATGTTTCAAATGACGTATATATCCCTCAAATCGTGAAGCCTACCCTTGCCACAAAAAGGTCACATGCATGATTAGGACGTGATATATGTGTTTTTAACTGTTTATGTGATATGTTGCTTTGAATAAGGGCATCGCTAAATCACTCCTATCCAGAAAATTCTAGAAATATACAATAGTCACTATAATAAAATGTCCGACCGGATTTCTCGAGTCTGAAATTTCTCAACCAAAAGCAAAATCTTATCACCAAATCCTAAAACGCTACTTTACCCTCTCAGAAGAGCAACATTACAGCTATGGGAAAAGGTAAAGTATCAAGATAGAACCCACTGGAGAAGAATCACAAAAATAAATAGAACAAATTACGTGAGAATTTCGAGAGGTAAGAGAACAAGGACTAAGGGTCGAAATTTCCACATCAGTCTACAATGCCGCAAATAGGACACTGAATAAGGATTTAGCGTCTAAAATGAAGAAAAATAAATACATCGAGATAGAAAAGGAGGAAATGGGGAAGAAATTGGATATGCTCTGACAGAAGATTCAGGAGAGATAGATTTAGCCACCGCAGAGGAGCTAACCTAAAATTCAGCACTTGACGAGGAATTGCAGCCGAGGTGGAAGAATTCACAACTATGAAGGAAAAATAATCGAAGTGCGGAGGAAAAAACAAAGTTATCCACAAGGACATGATCGCCAAACTTCAGAAGATGCGCGTGAAGTATTCTATCCGCGAGCCAAAGGCTAGTAGTGGTTCTGATGACACCCATCATGGAGCAAATGGGAAAATGCCGACAAAAAAATTTTCTACATGCCTCAAGTATTGGGTCATCTAAGGGGAGGAGACAAGTGGATCACCCTCCCGGCTTGCGAATAGACATATACCGTGGGAGAAAATGTTGTGTTGAGCACTCTTTTCTACGAGCATCTTAAGTGGAAACCTCATGAGGAATAACTTCAATAGTTGAGCACGAAAACCCTTCAAAGGTGTGTGCCTTCAATTCGAACCATCATGGGCACACCATAAAAGAATGTTTGCAGCTTAAGGCAAGGATCTACCACTAGATCGACATTGGGAATATCCCGCACACATGGGATGATAATACTGTTCTCACATATCACCAGCCGGAGCCAATTGAGCATACCCGGTTTATTTGTCATTATTTCACACTATTCAGAAAGTCATTGCTGCAAATCTACCATGATTTGGTTCAGAATGGGGTCAAAGGGGTCTATCCACGAGGATGATAGAGGTATCGATCCAGTTGGGGTAGAAATCTGGAAACCTTATGCTTATCATAATGCCACTAATCATAGCCTCTCAAGGTGCCTCAGTTTTTGCTACGACATAGGAACCCTTTTCTACCTAGGAAAGATCCTAATCAAGTTTTTTCCCCGTGACTGATGGAGTAACAAGAAGAACGATGGTCGAGATGGAGTCATCATTTATCTTTATTAGGTATGTTCTTATTTTTCAATTTCCTTGTAATCGTAATGAATGAATGAATGAATGCAAACAAGTATTTCCTCTTGTACTTCTAAGATACGTTGGTAGTATTTCAAGGATCGGCCTCTAGCGTTTAAAATTTCCATTCTCCCCCTTTCATTTTACAAGGAAATGTGGGGCTGAGATAAATGGACATCAAAGAGATGCAGCAACAAGACCCTAGTTCAACCTGATTTTACCTTTTTGAGATAATTCCAAATTAAAACGGGCAAACTCTTATTTGTTCAAAAAAATCATTAATTTCCCTCTACTCTATGTGATATCTTGTATTGCGTATTCCAAACTCAAACTAACAAATTTGACTTTAAGTGTTTTCCTCCATAGGTACTTACAAACTGGTATGTGTCGATTAAACTGGTTGATCATCCAGACTTCACTAGATCTAAATGGCCTGCAGATTCCTTTCCGACAGAAGTTCAGACAAAGAAAAAGCAGTAATGGAGGACAACAATGAATTAATTAGTCTTACTAACGTTGTGGTGGCTCAGCCAACCATAGCGGATCAGAACGAACATATTATTCAGTTCTACAACAGATTGCTGAGATGAGAGTGAAGATGCAAAGGAGATAGGATCTACCTCCACTAGGTTTTACTGCAAACGCTGCTACTGATAGGAAACCTCCTCTATACTTTCCCTCTTCAAACACGGATCCATCTTTGATTCCGCCGTCTACTCCTGCTCAAAATCCCTTAATAATAGTCTTGTCTAAAAAAATCCGCAGTATGCCTCCGCCTCTTACAAAACTCCACCCCCTTCTCTAAAAAACAATTCCCCAATACCTCTCCCTTCTCAAAATGCCCATCACCAAACTGCTCCACAACCGCAAAACCAGAATCAAAACCAAAACCAAAATGCATTCCATCCCCAAATTTCATACCACCACCAAAACCAAAATAATAATCTCCAAACCAATCCGCTAAATTACCAAACTACCCAGAATGCCCAAAGTCCCTACGTAGCTCCCAAATCTACCCAGAAAAACCACCTTCAAATTCCTGTTCCAAATGAGAAGGATGTGAACGGTTTTGAGCTCGGCCACTATGAGTATCAGCAAAGAAATAGAAGGTGAAGGAAGGAGCCGTAGAGATAGACCTAAAGAAGAAGATCCCAAAGGAAATAAAGGAACTTCAATGAATCTTGACTTCGCCAGTTTGAAATACGAGGACTTGTGCATTCACCCAAATCTGGACCTCCTAGAAGGATTCAAGATGCCAAAGTTTGATACTTTTGGAGGAACGGGGAATCCCTTAGTGCATGAAAGAGCCTACTGTGACCAGCTAGTAGGAGTTGGTCGGGATGAAGTTGTGCTAATGCAGCTTTTTAGCCGAAGCTTGAGCGGAGAAGATTCGGTATGGTTATTACATCTCAATAGACCAGACAGTGGCCTAGTAGGAATTCTTTGGATAAGGACTTTATCGAATGATTTGCCTACAATGTAACGATCGTCCCTAATTGTTATTCCTTAGAAAAGAAAAAATAAAAGTCCAATGAAAGCTACAGAGAGTTTTCGTACAGGTCGCACAAGGAGGTAGCTAGAGTACGTCCTCCCATGTCTGCAAAAGAGATAGTTAAAGTGTTTGTACGGGTGCAAGATCCCAAATACTATGATAGAATTATGTTGCTCGTTGCAAAATTTTCTGAGATAGTCAAGGTTGGAGAGACTATCGAGGATGGGTTGAAAACAGGGAAAATTGCATATATTGTTGCGTCACCCAAATCATCATTTTTGTTGAAGAACAAAAGAGAAGACGTTTCTGATGTCTCTTACAAAGGAAGGAGACACAATAAGATCATCATCCTACCAAGGTCATCTCGACCTTCTCAAATTTCTTACAAGGCTTGTTATACGCAAGCTGGCTATCTAAATATTCCTCCTCCCATCTATCAAATTGCTACTTCCACATACCAAATTTCCCCACCTCCAAATTATCAAAATTCATCTCCCATTTTCTAAAATTCTCCTCCACTCTACCAAATTTAATCCCTTTTTACCAAAATGTTACTCCTATCTATGCCAATGTGTTGTCAAACTACATATTAACTCCCCTAGTATACCAAGCTCCGGTATTAAAAGTACCCCCACGAACTACCAAGATCCATCACAAAATTATCAAACAAATCCTTATCCAAGAAACAAAACTCCCCATCCAAATACATGAAATTATAAACAGTTGCCTTCTCCCCAAAAAGGAAACTATGATGCCCCTCGCCCAGATTCGAGAAGAAGCCCCCCAGATAATTTACCGCGCTTGCTGAAAGCAGAACAAAGTTTTACGAGCAACTAGTGCAGCTTGATACATTCACCCTGTGGGGTCCAAGCCGGTGAATACTAGTTCGAAATTCTATAGACCCGATCAAAGGTGTGTGTATAAATCCAAAAGCGTTTTAAATGATACTGTATCAACCTCAACACAAGATTGAAAATATGATTGTATGAGAAACGGTGTCTCTTCAAACAACCGGACCCAATGTCAACACTAATCCTTTGCCGAATCATAGAGGTGTGAACATCAACATGATAGAGACGAATGAGAACTGGTGCGTTACAAGGTGATAACTCAAATTGTCTATGATGAGTTAGGGAAGGTTGTGGCCTCGCTGAGCGTTAAAGAGAAAAAGGAGTTCGTGATCATGACACCCGCAAAGGTTGTTGCCTTGGTGCCATTAGAAACTCCTAATAGGCCAAAGTTTGTGATTGAAACCGCTGCCACTCAGGGTATGACCCGATCTAAAGGTGTAATACTCCCAAAGATTTGGCTCATGGAGGATAGAAGAAGGATCAAGGGAAGTGGCCAATAAGTGAGGGCGAAGTGGAGGAATTCTGGAGAAAAATGCAGCCAAAGTACTATTCGATTGTTAAACATTTGGATAAAATCTTAGATCAGACTTCTGTGTGAGCTCTGTTTATGAGCTCCCTGCTGCATAGACAGGCCTTGATGAAGGCTCTGGATGATACATATGTGCCCGTGGGCACAAGCAGCGATAATGTAGAGGGTATGATCAATAAGTTATTCGAGGGCATCACATTAACTTTTGTGACGAAGATTTGCCCTTTGATGGGATGTCGTACAACAAGGCATTGCATGTCACTCTCATATGCCGTGAAAGTGTCATAAATCGTGTCCTGGTAGATGATGAGTCAAGTCTCAACATTTGTCCACTTTCGACTCTGAGGCAGTTAAGGTTTGACTTGGGGAAGTTGGACAAAATCAAGTCAATGTAAGAGTCTTCGTAGTGGTAAAAAGCGACACGTTGTGAGCTGTGAATTTGGTCATCCAAAGAGATTTGACAGAGTTCAGTACATAGTTTCAGGTCTTAGACATTGACACAATCTATAACCTTCTTCTTGGAAAGCCTTTCATCCAAATGGTTGGGGATGTGCCTTCTGCTCTTCAGCTGATGATGAAGCTTGTGGGGAAGGACCAAGAACTGGTTATTCACGGCAAAGAGAGTCACTCCGGCAGGCAGGCGCCATTTATTGATGAAGTCTCAGGAGGCACCGACTTATACACAGTGGAGTTAGTAAATTCCAACAGTGAGGATTTGTCCCCACAACCTCCTGTGTCTTCTATGTACAAGATGATCGCCACTGTGATGCTGTAGAATGGGTTTGATCCATGTTTCAGATTAGAAGCAATTCCCAAGGAATTATTGAGCCTATTCAAGCTCCTGCAAAGGAATGAGATATGGTTTGGGGTATGTCCCCACATATGATGAGGTGAATATGAAGAAGAGAGGTGATGAAACATTGTCTAGTCCAATCCCTTTCCTATACCAATCATTTCCATTCTTTGAGTATGCCGACTGTGATGGACTTGGGTAAGGAATCTGCCAACTTTTAAAAGAGAGTGTTGTTTTCATAGAGGATGAGGTCGAGCTAACTGGTATCAGTGATGTTGATCTGAGAGAGCAGCTGTAGAACTTAAATTCTACACCAATCTTGATTCCCCGATCATCTTTTTAGAAGGACTGTGTTTATGAATATTTTGAAAATCGATGGTAGTCCTGAAGATGCCCGAGACCCCACCATTTTGCTTTTTCTTTAATTTCTTGAATTTCAAAATCCCACCCCTGTGATGTTTTAAAATGTGACATGGACCTTTTCCATGGCCAAAGTTTTCATTATTTTCCAATTTAAATGAAAGCCTCTTTTATTGAAACCTTGTTTATTTACTTACTTGCTATATTTTATTTCCTTAACTTTGTCTATTTATGGTTTCAGTAATATTAACTTTAAACCAGGCAATATCATGCCATGTCACAAGCTGAACGAACAATTTAGGCAGGTGATGACGAGGGTGAAGAATAGGAAGAGGAAAATAAGGTACCGGAATATGTGGCCGAGGAATTTTGGCAGTTCGCAAATCAGCATAAGCGAAATTTGGAAGAAACATAAACTGTGAATCTGGGACACCAAGAGCATGTCAAAGAGGTCAAAATCAGTGTCCACTTGAATGAATCTCAAATAAAGGATATGATTTATTTGCTTACTGAATATATTGATGTGTTCGTTTGGGAAGTCAGCTACATGCTAGGGCTGACTACTAATGTGGTGTCTCACAAGTTGCCTGTCACATCCCAAAACCACACCCTAGAAGTTAGGGGAAATCTTGAATTTCAACCGGCATACTTGACCTCTCAGAGGTCTTGTTCAATCCCTTACATATCATTCATCGCATATATATAATGAAAAGTAGTGCGGAATTAAAACTTTTCACAAAACATATCATAGTCTTTTAAAAAATCTCTTTCTTATAAAGTCATAGGAAATACTAAGTCTCAATCTCATCAGACTTAAGAAACAAGAATACTTGGAATATGGCCCATGCTAAATACGAATGTAGAAATACTTAGTCTATTACAATACTTCAATAAGAATCATAAAAGACATATATGCCCTCGAGTCAATTGAGGACATACTTCAACTTCTTTTGAACGATGCTACAACCCAAGCCTTCCTTCCCAAATGCTCCTCACCTACAACAACTAAAGAGATAGATAGAAGCATGGATTAGTACAACCATATGTACGAAGTATGACATAATCCATAATACTCATGATAATGGACATTTATTTAAAATATGTATCTCTTCATTTAAAAATCATATTATAATCATTAGAACAACATTTATCAACTTAGAACCACATAAGATAAGATTAAGCCAAATATCATAATATTTGAAGTCACTTTACAGCAACCTCTACTCATGTTAAAGTGAATTCTTTCACTGTACAGTGAAGTTGCTTGTTTTCAACTTATAAATCTTCTAGTATGTAATCATCCCACTTAAAGTTATCCTAATATTCACTTAAGCAACAGAAAGAGAGATCTCCCATAGAACCTCTTTAAGCATGTCTAAATGATCATCAAGACTACTTATGATGAGTCAGATACACACTTATAAGACATCAACATATGAATATGAGATTCTCCTACCAAAGGTGATTCTAATTCACACTTGAGTGAGCTGTGAAGCCATCGCCCATACAGTCCCTTATGCACACACTCAAGAGATCCTATAGACTACCTATGATAGAATCGTTCTCACTTAATACACCAACATAATGATGAGATGATAGTTTCCTTCAAAAGGCTATCAAAAGACCTACTTAATAAATCAAGAAGATAACATCCATGATCGACCTTTTCAAGATTACCTATGTAAACCTAAAACTACCAAAGGCTTAGATAATGTCTAAAGAATCAACCACCTTCCTTAACTAGAGTCATTCTCAAAACTTCCCTAGGTAAGACATGAAGAGATCATCCCATATGCCCTCTTCACACTTTAACTAAGGAATCCTTCAATCACTTTAGATTAGGTACTCATTCATTTACATGCTTCATAACATATGTCATTAGTTCATTAAGATACTCATACATCACATAAAGGACATTCAAGTAATGCTATTGCACAAGACCTAGGGACTCTAACTAACACCTTCAAAGCCTATTGTGCAATGTCTAGATAGAGTCCCATACACCATCTAAACTTCATAGAAATTCTCTAATACTAGTAAGTATCCCACATGATGATAATAGGCAATAACAGACATAGACCATGATAGAAAGACATGGAATCCAAAGTTCTAACCTACTCCGATGAGGTGTTCTACTTGCAAATGGTAGAACTTAGACACATCCCATGTCGGCACATGGTTAAGTAATATAAAGGGCATGCTTTGTAATATAGAGTGATTCACATAACTACTTCCCTTACCATACTCACTCAGTGCTAGCCTTTTTCTCATAGAGTGATTCACATTAAAGTTCATATAAAGGGGTTCCATATCAAGTTCATAACCCAATGACATTTACCCTACCAAAAAGGTCTTCTAGGGTTACCTTAAAATGGCTACAATAAGCTCATGATGACTTTCCTCAGGTTTGATATGATTCCGTTCCACCCAATCAACCTTAATTCAATCATTCCTCTACATTGAAGGATACCATTACGACTTTCTACTTCAACATTCATAACCTTACCACTAGGTTCAAGGTTTTCACATAAAAGACATTGTTAACATCATTTAAGGTCTCATGTCATTCGTATATACAAGACTAAGAGGCTTTATCATCCTAAGTCAATACAACACGTATTCACATTCATCCATGTATCAAGTAAGGGACACAAGTCAACCAAGACAAGACACAACATACTTAAACCTTAACACATATTACACGCCATTCTAGAAACACATAAACATAACCATATTCTCTTTAATCCATCCTATACACTAACATATCATCATCAATGTGACCAACATAGACTCATATAGTCAATTAGGAATAACTTAGTATCAACCCTAAGACTATACACAGAAGGTCAAAGTCATAGTCTAACATGATCACCTAAGATGACATGAGTAGAAGAACTTATATAATTCAAGTTAATTAACTACAAAAATAGCCACATTACTTCAAGTAATTGTCGACAAGGCCATGATAATCATAATACATAGAGTAAAGCCGACAAGGCCACATCAATTGCAAGTAAAGCACATAACTCCGCCACCATAAGGGACCATACCATTAATAATATAATTGAAGCCTAATTAACATTAAAATAAAGGAAATAGGGTATATAACCACCACATCATCCTCAACACCTCAATCCAATGTCAAATCACCACATTCGATATCGCAAGGCCCTTACCCATGGATAACCAACAATTCAACATAATTGTAACAGTATTCATGAAACAATGTAAAATTAATACATATTCATCAATCTTATATAATATATATATAAATTTACTACAATTATTACATCATTAGATATCCCATAGAAATCTACACCATAATTCATCAACATTAGGTCAATATCAAGTAACCCATAACTTAGTCAAAAACTAGGGTTCATCCAATTCATGGGTTCATTGGTACTTTAGGTTAAAATTATCAATACAATAACAATTTAATTGATAAATAAATGTTTAAAAACAATTAATGCAAGTACCCATGGTAGAATCACGAAATTGGATAATTCAACTTTGAAAGCTTTAGAAAACTTCTTGAGAGTTGGGATCCTTGATGAAAAATGTTTCAAGGATCAAAAACCATACCTCAATGATGATAATTCTTCGCTTTGATGAAGAATCTCCACTCAATTCAACAATCCAAGCTCTTCCTTGACTTTTGACTTCAATGTAGTCTTGAGGAAATTCTAAGGGATTTTGGGTTTTTTATTCGGAAGAATGAAATTTTGTAAGTGTTAAACACTTAAATACATACTTAAAATACCAAAAAGACCCCTAAGGAACCGCCAATACTCTTATTTGTAAGTGGGGTGAAATTACAACTCACCCCTCAACTTAACAGTGGCTTGCGCGGAACACATAGTCCAAACGACGGTTGCCCATCGGTGGGGCGTAGGTCCATATAAGGATTGTACTATCCTTCATCTATGAGTTCTGAGACTGGGAAACTGAAAGCTATCTCCCCAGGCTAATTACCAGACAACGCCCTTCACCTAAGGGTCGTTGATTAGGCCACGGGTCGTTGTTTTCCATCCATTGATGGGACTGCCTTTGGCAGTTTTGGCCACCAACACGGGTCCTTCCTCAAGGAACCTTCGATAGTCCTTCGGGATGTTTACCCAGACTTTACCAAACAAAACATGATTGTATACGAGTTTAGCACCTCCCACGGAATTTCATCCAAAACAAACACGTAAAACTCAACGAAACATGCCTAGACACACAAGGTTATTTCAAGGCAAACCTTTCAAACATCATTGACGTTGTTGGATGTTTGACGTCCTAACATCACGAAACTTGAAATATTGTATATATAAATAATATTAACTCATATAAGGACCATTTAAACTCATGAATCACACATATACACATAGAACCTAATATGGCACATGGGTGACTTATTCGTCGAACATCTTGGTCATCCCTTGACGTTTGACTTCCAATGCACCTAAATGCTTAGACATTGCCTCAATACCATATTTTAGAGATATTTAGGAACTTTAACTGTCATGACCAACATTTTAGGCTCTAGTTCACCAAGGTCATTTTCGAGGTCTTGCAATCTCCCCCACTTGGACAACATCCTCGAATGACACTTTCCACTCTCTGAACACTTACAAGAATAGAGATTCAACTAGAAGTTCATGACCATACCATATAGCATATAATAAAAAATAAAAAATCAATTTCACATGGTCAAGAGATTTACAACACAACAAGAAACTAGAGGACATTTCTATAACTCATCATGCTACAAAACTCACATGCTTCATTCCAAATAATTAAAACTCATTTATATTCAATATCATGCTTATATACATCAGTTATAACCCCAATACAACAATTTTAGACCAAATAATCAATTTTTCAAATTTTGAAAATTTTAACAGTGAACTGCCAGTGCTTTAGAATGAATTTGTGTAATTTTTCAAAAATGCAATTTTTAGGCAATTCATGATATGAACATGCTAATATGCTAGGTACCATCATATAAACACATCTTAAAACATAATTATGGCTTCATAAAATACGCAATGTAAGAAGTTAGTTAAATTCAATTTCAACAAAACTCCTAAACACCATGCACATGCAACATCCTTCTATATCATTCTATCCTATGTTCTAACCATACTCCCCCACTTAGAAGGAACTCATATTACTAAAAAGAAATGCAAGGACTTACCCTCATCATCATCATATGTCTTCTCTCCTCTAGTCCGGAGTGCATAGAAACGCCTCTTTGTTGAAGCATCATCCTTTGGAACACTAGGAGCAACTTGCTTGCCCTCTCTTCCTCTAAAAGCAATGGTAGGACAATATCTCTACATTTTTCCTTCCTTAACACAACCATAGCATTTCCCAGTACCCAATAGACACTCACCACAATGCCTATTTCCACAAGTGACACATGTAGGCTTGGCATTTTGAGAACCACCTTTTTTCTCCAATTTTACCTTAGCAATAGGACCATCTTGAGTTTCAACCCTCTTTTTGAATCTAGGTTGCCCTTAATCACTAGAACCACCCTTTTAAAGTTTCTATCTGTCCTCCTAAGTTTATACTCTTCAATTGATTGTGCATACACCATTACTCTAGCTAGGGTCATATCATGATGTAGCATTGTCGTACTCATTTTTCCCTCACTAAGTCGGCAACACCTGTCACAAAATGACTCATTGCATTCCTCAGATTAGACACAATGGAAGGGTCTTTTCTATAGAGTATTCCTCAACACTCATATTACCTTGCATGAGATTGATTAACTCCTCTACCTTAACTTTCTTCCTCTCACGGGGAGAGTACTTACCAAGAAAAGTTTCCTCAAATTCGTCCCACTCAATTGGACCCAACTCCTCCGGCCTATTATCCTTGCATTGCGTGTACCATATCTGAGAAACATCCCTCAATTTGTACGAAGCAAACTCTAACTTCTCCTTAGTTGTAACTCCAATGGCACTCAACACCTTGTACACTCCATCTAGGAACTCTTGGGGATACTCTCCAACCTTAGAGACAAGAGAGATAGGATGATTTATCCTAACAAACTCTTTCAACCTAGAGGTCACAGTTCTCTCCACAACATTCGCCCTAGGCACCATAAGAAAATTATCTTGGGTACTCACGGCTCGGATTAAAATAAGGAAAGCCTTTCTAACCCTATTACTCAACTCCGAGGAATCTTCATTACCTCCTTCCACAATAGGGACTTGATCACCTTTAGCACCTTGGACTCCTTGACAATATTGAGGAACTTGCTCAACTTCTCTACTTGAGGAGGGATCTCCTCTTGTACATCATTCTCCTCAACTCTCCTAGCTGTGTCCTCCTCGTATTAATCTTCCTAGAAACACAAGGAAAACCATAAGAAAAGAGCATTTATATCTTTTACTCTTCCGCATGACATAGGAGTAGAAAAGAAGGGAAACTCTATCATCCGGTAGCCTCTCGCCCATAGATGTTTTGTGACGCACACCTATGGTTAAGACTCTACTAGACGTGACTTGATGACACTTTTCAATTCCTAAACCACTTTCACAACCTATGCTCTGAAGTTAATTCCCGCTAAATTGTGCTTTTGGGGTGGCAGCCAGTAAGTTGTTGGGAATTATTGTCAGCAGAAGGGATATTAATCTTGACCCTTCCAAGACTAAGGAAATTCAGGAGTTACCTCCTCCGAAGACAAAGAAGGAAGTGATGAGTTTCTTAGGGAGGTTGAAGTACATCAACCGGTTCATAGCCCAAACCACTATTGTGTGTGAGCCCATCTTTAAGTTGTTGAAGAAAGATGCTTTTGACAAACTAGATGAAGAATGTTAAACTTCTTTCAATGCCATCAAGAATTATTTGTCTAATCCACCAGTGTTGGTTATTCCGCGAAAAAGGAGTCCATTGCTACTATATTTATCTTTCTCAGATAACGCATTTTGAAGCGTACTTAGTCAACATGACGAGATAGAAATAAGGAACAAGCTATTTATTATATAAGCAAGAAGTTCACTCCATACGAGTCTCTTTATACTCTTCTGGAGAGAACGTGTTGTGATTTTACTTGGATTGCCTAGAAATTGAGGCATTATTTGTCTTCTTATACTACATATCTCATTAAAATAATGGACTCGTTGAAGTATATTTTCCAGAAGCCGATGCCAACAGGAAAGTTGTCTAGATGGTAAATGCTTTTGAGTGAATTCGATATTGTGTATGTTATCCAGAAGGGGAAGAAAGCACAGGGCTTGGCTGATCATCTCGCAGAAAATCCTATTGATGAAGAGTATGAACCGCTCAAGACTTATTTCCCGGATAAAGAGGTATCATTAGTAGATGAAGATATTTCTGAAGCATACCCTGGTGGGAGAGTATTCTTCGATGGAGCGGTGAATTAACAAAGGAGAGGTATTGGAGCAGTTTTAGTATCAGAATCTGGTCAACACTATCCCATGACATCTAAACTTTCATTTGCAAGAACAACAAGGTTGCATATGAAGCTTGTATTCTTGGTTTGAAAATTGGCATCGACATGAATGTCCATGAGTTGCTGGTTTTTTGAGATTCAAATCTGTTGATTCATCAGGTTCAAAGAGAATGGGTCGTGAAGAACCCAAAGATCACGCCATATGTGCAATATATACAGAAGTTGTGTAGAAGATTTAGTATAATTGAGTTCAGATGTATTTCCAGGACACAGAATGAGTTGGCTTATGCTCTTGCCACCATCGCCTCAATGATCAGACATCCATATGGTTATTATATTGATCCTCTGGATATAGATATAAGAGAGAAGGTTGTACATTGTTCCCATGTTGAAACAGAACCAGACAGTTTGCCATGGTATCTTGATATCAAGAAATATTTAGAGTCCAGAACTTATCCTGAGAACGCGACGTCTAACCAGAAGGACTCAAGATTAGGTCTTCTCAAATGTATCGATGCTATTGAAGTTGTGAAGCTTGTTGAATAGATACATGCTCTAGCTTGTGGTACGCACATGAATGGACTCACTTTGGCAAGGAAGATCCTTCGAGCTTGTTTTTTTTATGATTATGGAGCATGATTGTTGCAATTTTGTGCAGGAATGTCATAACTGTTAGGTGCACAGTGATTTGATCGGAGTGCCACCTCACGAACTCAATGCCATGAGTTCACCTTGGCCATTTGTAGCTTGGGGCATGGATGTTATCGGTTCGATAGAGCCAGTCGCTTCTAACGGACACAGATTTATTATGGTTGCCATTGACTACTTCACTAAGTGAGTTTAAGCGGCTTCTTATAAGTCGGTGACAAAGAAAGTTTTAGCTTATTTTGTTCGCAACAATCTGATATGCAGGTTTTGATTACCAGAATCGATCATTACTGATAATGGTGTGAATCTCAAGAGTCACTTGATGAGAGATATGTGTGAGCAAGTTGAGATTACTCACCGAAACTCAATCGCTTACCATCCTTAAATGAATGGTGTTGTGGAGGGTGAGAATAGAACATCAGAAAGAGTTTGAGGAAAATAATTGACAATTATAAAGGTTGGCATGAGATGCTGAAATATGCTTTATTGGGATACCGAACGACTATCAAAACATCTATCGAAACTACTACATATTTGCTAATATATGGAAAAGAAACAATCATACCCGCTGAAGTTAAGATACCATCCTTGAGAATCATCAAAGAAGTTGAGTAGAGTAATGTTGAATGGGTCAGCAACAAGATTGATCAGATAACCAAGATTGATAAGAAGAGATTGGTTGTTGTTTTCCATGGTCAGCTGTATCGATAGAGAAGGATTTGTATTATTCAGAAGCGAGTAAGAGCCCGAATTTTTAAATTTGTCAGTTGGTCCTCAAGCGCATTTTTCCACATCAAGATGAGAACAAAGGAAAATTTGCACCGAATTGTCAAGGGCCTTACATGGTTCACAAAGTATTATATAGAGGTAATTTAGTCCTATCGAAGATGGATGCCATCGGACGGCCAAAGCCAATCAACTCAGATGCTGTCAAGAGATACTAAGTGTGAAGCTTAATATGTATTTCTGTCATTTACTTGTAATCGTTCTATTTGCTTGTATTTGCTTTGTTTAAAGTCTTATCCCTTTTGTAATGAACTACGTCTAACCTGAATTCTCAAGAGTGACATACATAGGCTTCCTATGTCGGCATCGGTAACCACATTATCCCCTTCTATATTTCTTTTAATTTGGACTACGTTCGACCTGAATTCTCAAGAATGAGATAAATAGTCGGCCTATTCGGCCACGATGAGTTTTATTTATAAATCTCTTATTATTATTAACCTTTCAGGGGGGGGACTACATTTGGCCTGATTCCTGCCTCAACGGGATGTGTAGGCGCCACAAAGGTTGGGTCATATTTCCCGTAAGATTTCTATTCCTCTATACAATAAACACTGGGACAGAATTTTTGAGACGGACTCGAAAATACTCAAGGAAGAAGTTTTCCTCAACCAATCGAGACTGAAGTTACTTTGAAGTTTGAAACTGGGATAGATTTGGCGAGAGGATCACAAAAATTCCATTACTTGCCCACCGACAGTTAAAGATATGCCGAGACATGTAATTAGGATAGAAATTTTGAGGATGACCTCAAAATTTCAATATGGGTTTATCGGTAGCCTAATGCGACTTTGAATACTTTCTAGTGAATAAGACCTTAAAGCATCAGACTCAAGGAATTCACTAAGCTTGACGTGACATGATACTTGGCAGTAACCCTTTTTCAAAATACTACATTTCAAAATTTATTTTTTTCTTAAAATTTTCCCTTTATGTTTCATTTGTTTTGGGAAAAAATATTTTGTCTTATTTATCAAGAGTCGGGGGATCAAAAAATCAACCAGAGATAGTAGAACAAGGAGTGGACAACTGAAGAAATCGATACAAATTGATCCGTTTTAAATCTAATGATTGTGAACGCAGGTTTATAAGTTCACTCTAAAATCAGCGAATTCCTCCGATCAATGAATATAGAGAAGTCAAAGGGGCAAAGAGCTCCCCAAAAATAATAGTGTTTTTGTGGATGCATGAATTATTTTATATTGATTGTATCAAAGACTTGGGAACGTGAACAACACTTTTACATTTAGTTCCCAAAAAAATGAAATCTATGATCAAGATATAACTGTGTTCAAAGTTGAATTAAATACAAATTTCGAAAAAAGATGTTTTACAACTTTTCGTCCAGCACATCATCTACATCATATTATCACACTTAATAGTATTACTACCCGGAGGGTCATTTTATTTGTATTATTCAGATGATACGCTACCTGGGGGTCATTTTACCGTATTGTCAATTGAGACGATATCATCTATCCAGAAAGCACATAGAAGACGCCATGTTGCTCTATTGAAGTGATATTTTTGTTAGGTATCCAGGATGACATTGAGAGAAGGATATTCATGCATCGCGAGAAGATATTCATGCTTTGCAAAAAATCATGCATCGCGAGAAGATATCCATGCCTCGCAGAAAATAATGCATCGCGAGTTGATATTCATGCATCGAGAAGATATTCATGTATCGCGAGAATGTATTCATGCATCGCGGGAAGATATTCATACCCCATATAAAAAAGGCATCCTGGGAAAATATTAATGGCCCACAAAAAAATTATGCCTGCAGAAAATCAGGCATCACAGGAAGACATTCATGCCCCATAGTAAATCATGCATCTTGTGAAGATATTTATGCATCGCGAAAAATCATACATCGCGAGAAAATATTCATGCATCGCGAAAAATCATGCATCGCGAGTTGATATTCATGCATCGCAGAAAAAAACATACATCGCGAGTTGATATTCATGCATCACGAAAAGTCATGCATTGCAAGAGAAAACACACGCATCGTGGAAAGAAGTCATGCATAACAGGAGAAAAATTTCATGCATCACGGAAACATTACGTATAGCGGAAAAGAATTCATGCATAGCAAAATAAGGGAGAGAGAGATTGTGTATCCCACCAACATCTACCGCATTTTTATTTGCAGGAGTAGACACCAAGAGAATCATCAAAGACAACATCAAGAGAAATATCAGCATATCGTATCAAACATTATTTATTTTGACATCGAATGAAGAGTACATCGAAGATTATATTGCAAACATAAGACAAAAGCTTTATTTGCTTTACGCCAAACCGATCGAGTTAATGTCAAATATTGAAGGAGAACAACTAAGTTTCAACGGCTAAAAGACACTATCTCCCATTTGAATTGAATTTTATGCTAATGAGTTTTATCTCAGTCTTTGCCGAGGGAATTTGAAAGGATGAATTTTCCAAAAACAAACAACAGGTGCGGACGACATCAAAAGGATGCAGCACAACGTGGAACTTTTTCTTAGCAGCAAACTAGGACATAGTCCAAAGAGGAGTGTCAAAATCTTAGGACGCGAGAAGAAGAACGACTTCCACCATAAAACAACACCCCTATAATAAGGCATGTTGTTTTTTCTTTAGATTTATTAATTTCAATCTCCTATCCAAAAATTTTGTATCTATCCGAAGCAAGTTTCCAATCTCCGTGACAATACACCAAAAGGTTTGAAAATTAGATTCGTGTAATTTCTTAATTATGGGTTGGAAGTGCACACATTTCATGGCTAAGAAGTTACAAACCTAATTTTCGTACTCTACTTAATTGGTCACTTGTCCAGACCTAGAGTTCATCTAGCATAATAGATTTCCTTTTCAATCGATCGAGTCGAATTACAAACGGTCTGATTCCTAAGGCTTAAGGATATGTAAGAGAACCCAATCCGAGTAAAACGAGTAAATTTTATTTTCTCAAATTTCTTTTATTAATCCGAGTTAAACGAGGGACAGTTGTTGATACAAAATTTTGACCCTCCCCGATATAAATTAGTTAATGAGCTGCTCAATTCTAAACAGTTTGAAATAATTAATTTTATTAAGTTTAAAATATTTTCAGTTAATTTTACATATATGTGTGTGTGTTTGTGTGTGTGTGTGTGTGTGTGTTTGTGTGTGTGTGTGTGTGTGTGTTTTATCTAATAATTAGTTTATTTGATAAATAATCGAAAATCTTCTCAAAAAGAAACGCTTTATTGAAATTGATTTCTGCTAAATTAATAGTTTATATTTTGAGTCTTTAGTTTACATTTAAGTTAATTATTTTATCTTGTTAAAATTAAAAAGTTCGTAATTTAATTGGTGTAGATTAAATTTATATGGATTTTAGCGGAGTTTACTAACTTAATAAATCTGACTAAATTCTTAATTTTTATTGGTTACAATTGAGATTCTTTGGCCATCTTTTATAATTGAAATTTCAGCCATAATTTTTTCTGACTTCCGCAGCCCACTCCTACAATTTAATCCCAGCCCATTTTCTCCCTTGACCCAGCCCAATTCCCTTAATCCTTCAGCCCATCTTTGTTTTTAAAATTGGGCAACTTTCACATATAGCAAACAAAAAAATCATATTTGTATAATATAGCAAACTTTGCATAGTTGCGCTCCATAGCAAACATAAAAACTGTATAATTCGCTATACATATAAAAGTGTATAATTCGCTGGCCTAAATTGTATAATTCGTTGGCCTAAATTGTATAATCCTATTTCGCTGCAATTGTATAATTAGCTTTGCATACAGTTGAATCGAATTAAAATGTATGTATATTGCATAATTATAAGTGTATAGCAAGAAGATATATGTTTTTCTCGCTTATACAAAAACGAAACACAATATATACACTTCTGTTGTATAAAGCTAGAAAAAATTGTATTTCACTGCAATTGTATAATTCACAATTGTATAATTCTTTGGCCTTTTTCTCTGCAATATTTGAAGTAAAATGTTTGTAAATTATATAATTAAGTGTATAACACGAAGATATACATTTTTGCATGTGTATATACAATTTTCTCTCGCTTTATACAAAACAGAAACAGAAATTATACACTTGTGTATAAAGCGAGAGAGGCGAGAATGGGAGAGTGGCGAGCGAGACTTCTGGGAGAGAGACGCCTGGCAAATTTTTGCCAACGTTTGCTATGGAGCACATTAAATCAAACCCTAGCTATTCCATTTAATTTAGGTTATTAGTTTGCTAATTTATACAATTTTCCCTTTAAAATTCCAGCCCAATTCTATCGGTTTCCCTCCATTGGCATAACACTATTCCTTGTCCTATATAGTCTCTTTTTCTTCACACAACCAGGTAAGTTTTTTTTTGGGGACGAGTGAAAAAAAAAGGGAGATCAAGTTCTTGTTCTTTTTAAGCCTACGGTTGAAACTTTGGACTCTTCTTGATTTTGGATTCTCGGAAAAAGGAAATATGCATAAAGCTTAAGGAAGAACAGTTAAGTTTAATTTTGTTCGAATCCCTTCTTCGTTTTCACTGTTCGTCAACATTTTCCGAGTGGCATTTCGTTTGTGTGGATGTTGCTGCCTCCTTGAGCTCGCTGCTGTCTTGGTTTGCTGCTCGGAGAAAGGAATTGTTTATTTCCTCACAATATTCTTCCAGACTCATTTCCCTTTTCGAAATAATATTTCAATGTTAAAAAATCTTTTTCCATGATTATCTTGCTTTTAACCATTGCAGAATTTATGATGCTTCAATAGGATATACGTGTTCCTATTTGATCCCATGATTTAGTTAAGTCAAAGCTTTGTAAATTTATATCTTATGTTGGTGTTTCTTAGACATTCCATCCGAAAGTTCCGACCGTCGTTCTCTTCCCGAATTCCTTGAGCGAGGTTGCTGCTCTTGTTTTTTTTTATTTATATTGTATTCAAGTATCAAGATTACTGATTTCTTTGACTATCTAGAATAGTTCGTGGGATCTTATTATAGCTCAAATTTTGTTATTTGTGTTATTTGTTTGATCGCTTAGATGATTTGGTGGGTTTCCAGATGATATGAAATTTGTGCTTATCATGAATATCTTACTATGAGTGTAGTTTATCTTGAATAGGCTAATGTTTAATTTTTAGTTCTATTTTCATGTTGTTTGGTTTTGATAGCCTTTTTATTTTTGTTGTCTTTGGTTTCCTATTAATAAGTCTAGCTAGATAGTTCACTAATCCATAATCTTTAGTGTTACATTAGGATAATTATGGGTCTCACTGTACTGCTTGTTTTGGGTCTCAACATTTCAAAAGGTTTGAATTTTGAAGCCATAGTTTTGAATGATGTATGCTCCAACCATATTTTGATCTTTTATGTTCAACAAGCATGTTACTTCCTCTTTGTCATAATGTGAACTCAGTTGTGTGTCTGTCTAAGTTCCCATATAGCATTTGATTATTTTTATCAAATTGGTCTATTAAAGCAAGACATAAGTGTTCCGACGGTGTGTTTTAATGCTTTGGAAGTTGTGGGATTGGTTCATTGCCTTATTCATAGAATGTGGGTTGCTTTGTTAAATTAGGTTAAATAAAAATGGCATTCTTCTATATTTGGAATTTACCATTTATTGGCTCTAACCATTAAATCCACCAAGCTAAGGAGTTAAGCTCTAATTCCAGTTGATGTAAAAATTTTATTTGTTTATTTTATTTATTTTATATTTCTTTTATCATTAAGTCATGATTTCAGACGCTATTATTAGTCACTAACTCCTGTCCTCTTTTCTCGCATGTAAATTTCGCCCGAGTTCGCCAAGAACTCATATTTTTCCTCACATTTCGAGTTGGGCCACGGAGGCCCAAATTTCTTCCTTTCGAGTCAACTCATGGATTCGACGTACAAGCCGAGAAAATTTGAGAGAGTAGACTAGAGAGTCCAAATTTATATTTTTAAATATTGTATTTTATCATTTGGGGGCCTAAGCCCTTGCTGTTTTTTTATCATTATTATATTTTGTTAGTTTAGGACAGGTGAAAATTGGGTCGGAAACCCAAACGGGTCCAAATACCGGTCCAAGCGGAAAGAAACCATATTTGGACCAAACATATCTCTCTCCCTCTCTTTACTTTATCGTTTATCTGTTTGGCATTATTTATCGCTAGTTTTAGTGTTAAGAATTCAAATCTCCGCAAAACTCCGGAATGTTATCGACTTTAAATTGGATCAAGTCTAAATAGATTTTAAAAGGATAATGAAATTTGCAAGGCAAATCTTACTTGGAAAACAAAGGTAAAACTTTATTTTAAAAACAAATAGTTTCAATTCAAACTAATTTTAAGGTAGACTTTTTAGCCGAACAAGTTAGTTATCAGATAATTGCGCGTTAGCAAATATTTTAGGTAAATATAAATAAGAATCCCTGAACCCCCTTTAAATTTTTCACTAAGTTTCCTGTTTAAATCTATTGAAAACCAAGTTTTCTTGATTTTTCTTTAAAAATTAAGTGGCGATTTTAACAAATTTAAAAAACTCATCGAATTTTCTTTCCAAATAAAACAACCATAAATTTAATAAGTTTTAGAATCATCATGCACCTTTAGTATAAAAGCATAAGTCACAATATTACGAATCATGTATAACATTTTAAAATAATACAATCATCTCTTAGGTTACCTTAAGTTTTACTTGTGCAATATAGGAATGACATCCCATAAAACCACTCATACTAAGTACCACTCCGAGGCAACCATATACATACTTAACATTCTTCATTCTCATCCTTAGTTCATAGTCATACACAACGAACATTCACGTTGGATACGTCATGTCAAGGAAAACATCGAAACAATCCAAGTTAAGAATTACATATTTCATTAGATATTATACATTGATGAACACATCATAGCTACTGTCAAAGCCTACTTGCTCATTGCATGGACGAAATCTCATGCCCCCCCCCAAACACAATCCACACTAAGTAATGCATTCTTTAGGATACGTGGTTCATTATCATTCATTGTGGGGGCAAGCCTTAGCTGACATAGACCATGTGAGCGAATCATGGAATCCATGGTTTCCTACATCGAAAAGGGTTGTCCTACTTTCTTAAGGTAGAATCATTAACATTTAGCTTAGGTAGATGAACTAGCTATAAACTATGATGGCAAATAGTTTATGATAAAAAGAGATTGCTACTAGATAACGCACCTCAACTCACGTGAGGGTATCCATCTCAACAAATTGCAACTGGAAACCTTGCCTGAACTCACGTTGAGCTTCAATCTCATATATATATCCAATCGGTCCTTAGAATTATTCTTTACAGAGTGTTTAATATTCATTACATAGTTAATTATTATTAAAATAATATATTGCTACTAGAGATCCCGCCTAAACATCACGTGAGAGCATCCATCTCATCAAGACATTTATTCATTAGATAGTTCATAGATTCAATAGGTGAGAATGAACTTTCAACTTTCCCTTTATTGTGAAAAAAATCCCTACATCGTGTGATTATCATTTACAAGTGGATAATTAATAATATCATTTTAATCAACACGCCATCATTATAGTCATAGAATAAAGTACATACATAAAGCCACAATTAAGCACAAACTCTTGTTTTACCTCATAATCTCATATATTCATCTCGCCGCAATTCACCCTCCTTACAATCACATTTTGAGTTACTACATTAGACATGGGAGACAACTTGATTCAATTAATTGAACAATCACAACATAATCTCATATATTCATCTCGCCGCAATTCACCCTCCTTACAAAGTCACAAATTGGGGACATGGGGTTCATGGTTTCTTGGAGGAAATTCAACATCAAAACCATATAGAATCCTTAATTAATACATAATACAATTAAAACAAGTAATTTTATTCATGATCCCATAGAATTCTTCTAATATCCATCAATACCCATAATTCAAGATGAAAGTGAGAAATTAGGGTAGTTTGTGGATTCATGCAATATTTTCTCATAGACACTATAATAATAAATAATTAAATCAAAACATATGATAATTAAATAAATGAAAACGTTTTTAGAAAGAATTCATGACTTGGAGTGCAAACCCTAGGTTTTGGAGAAATCCTTACATTGAAATTGAAAGTTTGAGGACTCCATGTAAGAAAAATTTCCATGAATCAAGAGTACCATTCCGTAGATGAATATATCCAACTAAAATCGTGTGATAATGCCCCTCCTTCAAGATGTAACTTGATCTTCCTCTTCTTCTTTAATGGAGTTTTTAGAGAGAAGCTTTTTAGAAAGGGTAAAGTTGGTTATGATTTTGGATGTTGAGATTTATGAATTATATGAGGTTATTTAACACTTAAAAGTGCTTATATATGTCTAAATAATCATTATAAAACAACCTTACGTCAAACTAACATCAAAAAGAATTACCTAAAATACCCCTCCCTTGGCCGAGTCTTGGCAGAATATGAAGGCATGACCTATGTGTGGGACAAACAGTCTGTAGGTTGGGCTTCTGCTGTTCTACAAGTCTATAGGCTATGACATACAGCTTGAATTGGAAGTCTTTACCCACAACCAAGATCTAAGTGGGGTTGATGGACCGACGCCTAGTAGTTATCATCCATAGGTTAAAAACATTTTGGCAGCATGGGAAGTTTTGGGGAGTCTTGGGCGTTAGGCTTTAGGGTTCTTCTCAAATCCCTTGGTTGGTTCTTGGGGAGTAATTCATGTCTAAAGTACGGGAATCCACTTTTCAATATTAACTCACACATCAAATTCAAACTTTCATGTAAGGCTGTAGTTTCACTTACTAGATTTTCCCAGTCCTAACACATGTCAGTGAAAATCACTAGCCTAAGTCTAGACTAAGGTCAGACATGATCAAATAGCATTCACAAATCATAATTTCGGCACACCACAAGGTGATAATGACAAAAAAAACACAATATACATGCTTCAACCACCCGTTATAGCTGAAAAAGTACACTAAGGCATGTTTTCTAGAAATATTTAATGATTAACCACGAATTAATACCCAAATTCATATATATCATGATAAAATTACTTAATCATGATCAGTCTAAGGAGAGGGAAGTTGTAACCTACCTATAGGCTGATCGCGCACACTCCGATTCACATCACTAAAGATTTTCCCTTTTGTACAACCTCGAAGGGCTGCGACACTACCAAAAAAAAACCACAAAGTCAAAAAAGTTGTTTTGTTTAAACAAAATCACATTTCTCAGAGTCAAAATACGGTCTAAAATGAGATTGTGGTATCCGCACTGGGAATTCCGAAATCAACTTCATTAAAATGTTCATTTTTCCTCCCAAATCTTGTTTCCAAGTGGACACAATTAAGGGCTTAGAACAGCCCGGAATCAGCCCATGCATCAACATTAAAACTAAACAAGGAGGGAGGACAAAAGCTAAAACATTAAAATTACCTAAAACGGTGGTCCCCAGATAGTCCCCAAGAGTCCAACGTGTAGCCATTCCAATTAAAAGCAACTTAACCTTTGAATCACCCAAAATGGAGCTAAATTGAGGGAGAAATTACGTTTAGAAATGTGGGTTGAATGTTAATTTTTAACTTTAAATAATGGGAGATCTTGTTGATAAAATGATTTCTGGTCGCTAAAAGATAATTTGTGGTAACTAAATATCTGCATTTTACTAAGTCTCCAAGTGTACCCTAAAGATTCATTTGTAACCCAATAAAAATAAACTTGATATGCTACCACATTAACTCCGACATTTCAGAGTCATAAAATTTTCACATCTTCATAAACAAATTGTTATGACATAAATACCCCTTAGGGACCCATTAGGCCTAAAGCTCAACGTTTCGCCTCAAAACCCAAAAATAAAAAAGAATATCTCAAGACCCAAATGAAAGGTCCTACTAAATAAATTAAAAGTTTTTGAGATAGTGGTGCTGATGGAACTCCGATACGACAACTAATTCTCCAATTGTTGACAAAAGTCTACGTTCTGGAGCGAACCACACAAATGGAATTTCATTTTGAGTATGTTTACCAAGAATGTTGATGAAGGTCAAAGTTATTCCTAAGCTTAAAGCTAAAAGGATAATGACAAAAACTCACACTGAAGCCTCGAGATTTGAACCAACAATAATACAAGCCTGAAATGACCATTTCGAGCTGTTGGAACCGTCAGAATTTTATTGTGAGGTTGTGTACCTATCATGTGGATGAAATTTAACTATTCAAGTTTCAAAAGCTCTCAAATAAGGGAACGAGCACAATACCAAATTGAACGACCATGCGACTGTAAACTTAGTGCCAGCAAGTCATAAATGACTTCATGTTGGTATAGGAATGCTCTAAAAGATTAAAAGAGGACATTAAAGAAAACAGACATGGATAGCCACCAACAACCAAAGCGCAGCCACCAACAACCAAAGCTGAGCATGCACATTTAAATGAACTCAATCTTGACCTCACCCTTGCTTTTTTGAGAAACATGTGAAACAGTATCATATGCATCACATTTCATAGAAGAAATAGTTTAATATCTGTTCTTAGATTTTAACACGCAAAAAAAAACCTTTTCTCATATCTTGTGTGATGATAGAAGTAGTGTAGTATGAGTTTCGAAACTTAATTATATCTTCATCGTTTTATGATTTTTATCTCTTTTATTTATTTTATTGAATTTATTTTTCTAAATATATAAATGTTCTTTCAAATAACTTAAAGATTGTATGCCCAAATTCACAATTAAAATTAAAAAATTAATTCTCAAAATTAGAATATATAAAACAAATTGACACTGTCAAAGAACAAATTATCACTATAAAATCTAAAAAATTTGTAGTTAAAAATTAAATTATACTACTTAACGTAGAAAATATTTTTGGTTTTTATTATATTACAATAATAAACTCTCATGTCATTTTGTTATAGTAGTGTTCGTAACTTCTATTATTTTGTATCTACGAGATTCATTTTTTTTCACTTACTCTATTTCCTCTAATTTATATTAACTTAATTTGTAAGGTAATGCATACTCATTATGAAAAAATAAGACATAATTTAAATCATATTTTCCACAGTTTCTTTTTGTGAAATTATAAATCTAACTTTCTATGTAGTGCAATTTATCTCCTAAAAATAAGAAAACTTCACTAACAGAAAGATAAAAAATGGAAAAAACTCAAACATCCACCTTAAAATTTGAATAATTCAATTATTTTGAGCAATAAAAGAAGGCTTAAAAATTCACCATACATCGACTAAAGAGAGTATATTTTATTTTGTGATTTTTTAAGAAAATACTTTAATAAGAGGAAATTTTTACTAACATATAATTTATTTATTATATAAATTATGACAAAGAATTTACTTTGATTGATTAACTTAAAATTAATTATGTCATATGTCAATAATCCTTGCAAAAATTTGGAAAAACAGGGAAAGGGAACTCAAAGTTTACACGATAGGTACACCACTTGTAACCTTACTTGTTTTATAAAAATTACATTGTTACTAAAGATTAGATTTATATATTAATTACTAAAAACTGTGTTTAGTGACAGATATTGGCGACGAATGCTATTCCGTCACTATATAATGACGGATTTGCAATGGAATTACCATTTTGTTGAAAAATTGACAAATAATTCGTTGAGTAATAACATAGTGATGGATTGGCAACGGAATATTTATTTTGCGGCTAAGTGTTAGGGCGAAATTTGGGTGCCTAATATTTTCTACGAATTTAGTAAAAAAGTACGGGATACAAAATTAATAATTATCAGGCGACGAAATTAGCGACGAAAAAAATGTGCTTAACTTTTTGATATATTTTTATAAAATTTATATCAGATAGTAACAAAAATATATCATTATATTTTTTTCTCAATTAATACATTAATTTTGAAAGTAACGAATGTTAATATCCGTCGGTAAATCCGTTGCAAAGTATTTTTAAAGCCATAAATTCTAGGGCACAAATTCATTTCAACATTTCAACCTCCCGCTCCAAAGAAGCCTCTCTCAAGATCCATCTTCGTTGAAGCTTTCCATGTCTCGCTCCAAGATCAATTGAAAGTTTTTCAAGTCTCGCTGCAAACTCCATTTAAGATTTTCAAGTCTCCACTGCTAGCTTTCCAAGTCTCCATTGTAAGTTCAATCTCCCTTCTCGATTTCAATTTCGTTTAGCTCTCCATATCAATAGGGCTGTGGTATTCTCAAAATGAATAGTTTAAAATTTCTTTATTAAAAATAAGAATCCCAACTCGGTTATGCATTTGGATGTTAGATTCAGTAGAATTGGGTATCAATGGCTTCACTTAAAATGATCATTATTTCTATTTCAATTCGTCTTCTGAAAATAGAGATTTTAGTGGTTGGGGTTTATGAAAATATGATATTTTAACTCTTTAGTCTTTCCATTTCATTTAGCTTGATTACTTGAAGTAGGATTGGGATTTTCTCAAAATTGGGGTTTTAGAAATTAAGTGTTATGAAAATAGGGGTTTTCTAGAAATTATGTTTTCCCGAAAATGTCATGAGGTTTATAAGAGAAGAACATCTTTGTAATTATATTTTCCCTAAAATGAAAGCAATCGGTAAAGATTTAGACACTGAGCAACACAAAGGAATGAGAATAGTTTTAGTACGACGAACCTGTTGAGAGTTGCTTTGAATCTTTTGAAGTTTCAAGTATTTCTCTAACTGAAGAGATTGAGTAATTATCTCATGCTGATGCTTGCAGAAGTTCTCTTCCTCTGTCTGTTTTTTTTAAGAAGATAAAACAAAAATCTGATTAATTGCTTAATATTGTATCATTGACTAATTACTCTTAACTATCATAGAGAATACTACATTTAGAAGGTAGCATACGTCTAGAAGTAAATGATCGTTTTGACTTTGGTGACTTTTTTTATCCGAACTGTTGACTCAAGCTCATCTTAAACGAATGTCTACCCGCATTCTAACTTATGTTCTGAATGCCCACAGTTTGATAGATTATGTGAATGAACAAACTTTATAAGACATTATTTTCTGATAAGAGTTGTATATATGAATAGTTCTGATGATTTACACTAGTGTTGCAGAATAAAGATTTATAGACAGAAATAACCAAGTATTATAGTTATATTTGAAAGTCAAATTCATCCTATATGCATAATAAAAAAGTTTCTATGTCTTCTTTTGTCAGAAAGAATAAAGTATTATCTAGTGCTTAAAACCTACTTCTAATTTATATTTGTATTTTAACTTAGATGTTATTTTGTGTGTATTCTTGACATAGCTGCACACTGTAAATTATTTATATTGTTATTGTTCCATATTCTTGCTAATTATCAAGATAATGAAATATTGTACCGTTGCAGGTCCCTGTTGTTATAACCTCGTCATAATGGCCTGGTTGATATTCACTTGAAGTAAGCCTCACTCATCATTCCCATCTCTGATTTAGCTAAAGATTGAAGTTCTGAGGTATTTTGTTTACTTAGTCTGACTATGATGAAGATTTTTATCATATCTTCAGACAATTCGAGTTAGAGCTTTTTTTAAGAGATTAGTGAAAAGTTTGGAGAATTTTGATTTTGTTTTCGTGGGTGTTTCTGTGGTTAGTTCTTGCTGGAGGAATACATTCTAAATTTAACTAATTTATTTCTTTTATTTGATAGAATAATGCATTTTAGACTTGATCTTTTCTTTGATTTTATTTGCTATAGGAATTGTTGTACTTATAGAGGAATGTCATGTGGTTTTCATAAAAATTGTTTTTTGAAATAAATATTCTTTCCAACTGCTTGTTCAGTATACTAAATTATTAGCCAAATCAAATCAAAGCAACTTCATAGTCATCAAGAACCTCTAATATTAAATTTATTAGGTAACTGCTTATTTAGCAGAAAGTTTTTCATGTAATGTGCTGCTGTTTGTTGCTGATGAAATTAAGTATTGGCTCCAAATAATTTTCTTGTTCTAGTTTCTCACACACCGGAAAGTGTTGTTTGTAGTAAATTAATTCCAATGCTTCAATATGTTTTGTTTTTCATCAATTTTGTGAGATTAATATAATATTAGATAGTTTCAATAAGTTCAGTGTAACTAGAATGCTTCAGTAAGTTGATTTGAATCAGAATGTTTAAATTGTTCTATATGTTTACTAAAATTAGAATGTTCCAGTAACCGTTTTTTAAGTTTATTGTGATAAATAATTGTTTTAATAGTTCATAAGTTTTTTTAAGTCTACCTAGTGAAGAACTTTAGAAATTGTTCTTGTTTTACCATTATGAATGTTTTGTTCGAATTTGATGAATACGAAAGTGAGTACCTTATGGTTCACGCTTTGTGCTTGTTACCTTCTCAGGAGAATGAGGATGAGGAAGAGGAAGAAGATGAAGAAGACACTGACTAGTGCTTGATAATCTTCTATTGTATTTTCATTATATTTCATTTTTTTCTGATTTTCAATTAAGGATAATCTACTGTAATTTCTACTTTTCTAATTAGGATTTTAAAAAGAAATAGCTCTTGACTGTGAACTATGTGTGTTATCTCTTATTTAAATTCCTAATTAGATAAATTCTTTGAATTGGAATAACATTACTTGACTGTGATTGGATAACCATCAGGTTCTTGAACCTTATCAGATATGATGGTATTGAAAATTTTAGCCTCTTAAAAAGCTTCTCCCTTTACCTAATGTCAGCACCTGTGATTGTGTTCAAATTTTCAAAATATGTTATATAGTTCTAATGCTCATTCTTTGTGTAAAGCTTCTGATAAAAGTTCATGATCTCTTTCCTCTGTTATTTTGTAATCGATAACTATGTTACTCTTGTATGTCTAGGTCCTAATTTTATCACTTGATCAACAAGATTTTACAGAGACAATTTTAATATTTCAGCACTTTTCCACGTATTCTCATTATTATTGATTATCTTTAATTTTATTTTGTTTTAGTCATGATCTAACAACAATGTTATGTTTGTTTACAGGTATGACTCGAGGCAGAGGTCATGAAAAATTCGCAGGTAGGAGTAATCCTGCTATTTGTGTAAGCAAGCCAACTGTTCCCAAGCCCACCACGGTTTCTCCTCAACAAAGTGGTACCCTAACGAATATTGAAACGTTAACTCAAACTATCATCCCAACCATCTGTGAGACACCTCCAGCTACACCAAATCAGAGTAACCTAGTAGGTCAGGGTCTTTCTACTCAGAGAAATGTTCCCACAGGTCATACCAATACAGTTGCTGAAGATGAATCCAACACTAGTAATAGAATGACCCTTGCCTTTCTAACTTCTGCAAGGTAAGTGCATCCTCTTTATTTTATTCCCGAACTTCTTCTACTTACTGTGTTGAACAAATTGAAGATATTTGGATAGTATTTCACTATCACATTACCAACTGTCCTTTAAGAATAATATTTTATATAGAGAACATGACCTTGTGTATGTTGAATGTGGTACCATTAAAATACGGTAATTTCTTCTAATTTATATAGACTGGAACCTTCTTAAATATGTTCTAATTTGATATCGAAATCTTTCAAAATTGAGGTTGATCCCAATGGAATC
This sequence comes from Solanum peruvianum, assembly GCA_027705065.1. NCBI lineage: Eukaryota > Viridiplantae > Streptophyta > Magnoliopsida > Solanales > Solanaceae > Solanum > Solanum peruvianum. The sequence continues at coordinate 22,473,350 of JAKWJD010001759.1, forward strand.
AATTGGAGAGGTGTTTCAAATGTAAGAAATGGTTATTTTAGAGAATTTAAGGTATAAGTTTTCATCGTAAGTGATTTAAGCAAGTGTATTCACATATATAGATAGGAAATTAATGTACTACTTTAAAAACTTATTTCATAAAAAACAATATGCTAGGATGTTTCCATTAGTGAAAACGAAGTCAAAACACACTTGATGGTTAGAGCAACATTGAACTATAGGAATTTCATTTCCAAAATGAAAAAAGGAGAAGTTAGGACAGATTATGTACAAGAAGATGTGTGGGAAAGACGGCTTGAGCTTGGGGAAGTGAAGAATCTATTTGGAAATCAGAAATTAATTTGGAAAATTGTTGTGGCGGCCGGGAAACTGCAGTAGGGAGGTTGCTCTATCTCTATCGGAGAACATTGCAACAAACTTGTAAGTATATATATTCTACAAATTCTATGACAAACATCTTTTCTTAAATGATATATATAAAATAATTTCTTTTCTATAGGCTATTAAAAAAACCGAGATCCCTTGCTAAGTGACTTACTCCTGCTCGTTCGTACACATGGACATGATGGAAAATCAATTGTTGGTGAACGTTCTTGAGATATCAATGTATGTCTAAAACTTTGAGGTGTTTCGATTCTTTCCTACTGGAGTTTATGGTGCAACTTTGTCTTGTTTTAAAGTTTATTTGTTCCTTCTTTTTGGTATAGTTCTAAGGATGTTTTGAGACTTTTCAATGCAATTCTAGTGTCGTTTAAGAGATAAACTACTGCCACTATTTTGAGGCTTTTCTAGTGCAATTTAGTGTTGTTTTGGGTTGATTCTAGTGTTGTTTTCCTATTACTCTAGTGCAACATGGCGATTGGAAAAAAATAGACATATTTGTTATGAATTCCCATGTTTCAGGAATATATCTACATAGACCAATCAATAGTTGTTTTGTTGTGATTCTTCTCCTTTTTTAGTGAGAATTTGTTGTTGCAGTTTCAGTGAAATATAACCTCGATCAAGTACTCTCAATTATGATACATCATACAAGCTTGATGTATCATATTGAAGGTACCTGACTCAAGCTAGATTCCAATATTCAATCACTGAACATAGCGAGTGTTGGGGTGGGGTGTTGGGGAGGGGGATTTCCCATAAAAGTTAGTTGTCATTATCTCTGTGGTACATGTCCCAATTAGCATATAATTATTGACCATATGGGTGAGAAAAAGAGTCCAAACCCCATTGTTTCATAATGCTAATAATACTCTGGGAAACTACTTTTGCTGGTGTGGGTATAATAATATGTTGCTCAAAACACAAACTCATGCTTCTATGGGCAGAATCTTTGTGGCTCATCATCATTAACACATTTATTTTCTGAATCAACATCGACAACAAATATGGAGGAGTTTGTTAAGAAATGATGTCTGCACTAACTAGTCATCTTGTTCTTATTATTGTTGAGCAGGTGCAAGCATCGATTATTCCATTCAGCAATCCATCATTTGCGGCGTCCATAGCTCCTACTAGTAATGTGGATGAGGTTGATACCTCTATTTCAAGTTGATACCTCCACAACTTCAGTTTTTAATAATGTCATAGTTTTTGGAAACTAGAAATTGCGCGTAGTAATATTTTTATGAACATAGGTTCATTTAAGAGTACTTGATAGTTTTCTTTAGATATTTTAAACTAGAAATATGTTATTTTGGACTTTTCTATTTATGTATTATGAATAATCTATGAGTATTATATTATATGTATGTTTGTTAATTTTGGAATATTTAGTAATTTTAGTTTAATTTATTTCAGCAATGCATAAAACAATTTTTAGCAACAAAATTAGCAACTATTTGGTCGTTGCTATAAAAAGAATGTTGGCGACATATCAACGATGAATTATAAAAGGCCTAATATGTTGTTACAAAATATGATACGACGGAAATTTTGTTGCAAATTTATCCAATATATATATATATCAAGTTATTAGTATATGCTTTATTCTTTAGTAGTCTGTTGTATCGTGGTTTCACGGTACTTTCAATATTTTTTCCTTAAGTTTAGTATGTTTCTAAGGCCTCTATGAAGTAGTTTTAATGTATTTTTCTTTGGGTTTACCGGAAAAACTCTCTAGAATGAAAATGCTGAATATGTGCTGAATATTGCAGAAAAAATGACCTACGGAGCCAACGACGATCCGTCTACCCATCGACGATCCGTAGGTGGCAATTGTCACCATGAATATGTTATGCTGCCAAGGAAAGATCGGGTAATTCAGACTTAGTGTGAGGCTATGAAAGGATGACAGTTCGTCGTCTCATCGAAGAACCGTACTGGTGATCCATTGGTGTTATTAGAATGTAGCCTCTGTACCCGATTTGAATTGATTCTTAGTATGGAGCAACGAAGGCCATCAACGGACTGTCTTCCTATCAACGGACCGTCTTCTTGATCCTTCGATGGTAATAGAGAGTTGGAGAAGAAAGCAGCTAAAAATATAGTTGAAGTATGGACCGACGGATATGTCAACGGTCCGTCAGTCAGGTCCTTAATGCGAGATGCATTTTTGGACAAATTTTCCTTATTTAGATTTCCCTTTATGTTTAGGATTCTTTTATCATAAATAGGACCAAAATCCTCGTTTTTGGGGTTAGACTCTTGGTTATTTTTCTTATTTGTCATATTGGTTTTTTAATATTGGCTTTTGGAAAATACTTTATTTTTCTGAAATCGTTTATTGCATTATTTTCTCGATTTCAATTCATTTTCTTAATTTTCTTCAATCTAATCAAAGTAAGTTCATGAATTCTTGTCTAATTAATATGAATTTTGTAATTATGAAGATGGGTATCTAAATCCATAACTAGGGTTGTGAGAACCATGTGTAATTAACAAAGTAAAACTAGCTAAAACAAAAATTTTCAAATAGTTTCTTGCATGTATTGTTAATTCTTTCGTTTTGAAGTCTTTTGAACGAGTGCACGCGTTACTACTTGCCTTGTTGCTACTTGCCGGACTAAGGAGGTAGATAATAAGAAAATAATTTTCAACATAGATTTTGTATATATTATCTAATAGGCTAGTGTCGATTGGCGCGAAGTAATAACAGAGTCATACATCGATTATGATGCTTAATATGAGGTAAAAGGTAAGTTTTAGTAAAGTACAAACACGTAGCTAGACCAAGGTGCGGAGTGAAATTTGAAAATTTTCGGACCAAGGAATTAGGGATACATAACTTACCACATTGCATGCAAGATACTATGATAGAGTTGTTATATCTAGGGTTTTTGCGTTACTAACCTATGGGGAACACTAACACCCTAGTTTCTCTCATCATTTGATAAAATCATATATTTGAACTAGGTACTTGTTTACTTAGAGTTAATTAATTACTTTTGTTACAAAAATTCCCCCTTTAATTGTTTATTTCCGGAAAGAACCTTACTAAAAAAAAGTAATCATAGATTAAAGATAAGTCTAAACCATTTTCCTTGTGAAATCACCCAACCTAACATTTGGGTTCTTTACTTGATATGACCGCTTATACTTATTTAGGGAAGTATAGTTTGAGTGTATCAAATTTTTGCATCGCTGCCGGGGAAAGTGGCTTTTAGATTAACTTTAAGCACATTACCGAATTTCAGTCAACAATTTGCTAATATTACTTTTTTTTTGTCTCTTGCAGGTCTAGCTTTAGTGTATGCCAAGTACACGGAGTCGAGAAGAACCAATACTTCCACTTGATCCAGTACTTAACCGCACACTTTGCAGAAAGAATATTCAAAATAAACCTGCTTATATCAATGATGAGATCAACCCTCAATTTCCCCCGCCTGATGATGCTCATAATCGAGTGGTTGTTGATAACCATGTGAAGGTAATCCGAGGAGGCAACCTCCTTGCCCACGCCCTCAAGAGTACTATGGGGGAAATGTTAACATCACTGATGGTCCACTTGTTTTACCTCCTCTACCACATGGTCATACATTTGTGATAACTAGTAGATTGATGCAGATGCTCACCGTTAGAGGCTTGTTTTTGGGCCTACCATCTGAGGATCCACATGCTCACATCGCCAAACTAAGATCGGTGTGTAAAAGTTTTATTGGGAGGCCAGACATAGACATGGATGTTAGTGGATTAAGAGTGTTCCCTCTCTCGCTGACGGGGGAGGCCACAATTTGGTTTACTGAGTTTCCCTGCAACTCAATCAATACTTGGGAGAAATTGAGGAATGTGGTCTTAGCAAGGTATTACCCGATTTCTAAAAATCTAAACCACAATGATAGGGTGAACAACTTAGTGGCATTACCAAGGGAGTCAGTAAGCAATTCTTGGGATAGGTTCACCTTATTCTTGAGAAGTGTCTCAAACCATTGATGAAGAGTCACGGAAAGAGTACTTCTATAGGGGGCAAGATGATAATAATAAAGCAGTGCTTGATAAAATTGCGGGTGGTTCTTATGGGGAGTGTACTTATGCTGAGATTGCTGTGAAGTTACAAAAAATCTCCCGAAATAATAAAGCTTGGAGCACTAGGAAGTCAGATACTGGGAGAAACACTTTTCCAGTGCAAGCTTCATATAACCCAGCTACAGATGAGATTCTTGAAGAGATGGCTAAAATGAGAACTGATCTGGAAATAGGTTTAAAACATTTCACCGGGGGTGCAGAAAAGGTGAATGCGGTGAACTATTTGTCTATACCACCACAACCGGTTGATGAGTAATACCATGACGAAGATTATTATGTAGTGAATGAGAAGATATGGGGTTTTCGGCGGAACGCCCAAGGATACAATCATGAAAATTGGCGCCAATGTCGAGGAAATTAAGGTCGAAACTATGCAAATTACAACTGAAAGGGTCAGTATGTTCGAGATGGAAACTAAAATCGTGACAACAACTTCAACCTGGGTAACTATGGTTACAGAAACGATGGGAGTAGGCCCTATGTTCCACCTCAACATTGGGAAATTGCTCCTAGGGATGGTGGAGGAAGTATTGCGCGAGTCGAGGATATGTTCCAGATGATGATGAGGAGGTTTGATGCTAGTGATGAGCACGCCAAAGACTTGAGAGGTGATTTAGCAAATATTGGGCAAAAGGTTGATACACATGCAATCTCAGTCAATCATCTTGAGTAGAAAATGGCCCAATTGTCTTCTACTGTGAACCCACGCCAATCGGGTACTCTTCCAAGCAATACTGTCCAGAATCTGAAAAATGATGGACATTGTGTGGTAGTCACTACTTGATGGGGTAAGTAGACCATGGATCCACCTATTCCATCCAGCGTGGAAGATGAGAAGAGAGGAGATAATGATTTAGAGGAAGTTAGTGGTGATTTGGTAGATAAATCGAGGAAAAAAGCTGAGACACCCTAAAAAGTCACCCCCATTCCTAAACCACTGCCCCCATTTCCGCAAAGATTGGTGAAAAAGACTGAAGATGTTAAATACCGGCATTTGATTATAATGTTGAAACATCTTTCCATCAATGTCCCTTTGATATAAGTTCTTGAACAAATGCGCGGTTATGCCAAGTTCATGAAAGATATGGTCACTAAGAAGAGATCGGCTAGTTTTGAGGATGATGATCGGATGCAACACTGTAGTGCTATTGCTACAAGATATCTTGTGCAAAAGAAACAAGATCCATGTGCTTTCACTATGACATGTACAATCGGGTGATTACACTTTGCTAAAACATTATGTGATCTTGGGGCAATCATAAATCTCATGCCTCTCTCTATTTACAAGAACTGTTTGGGTGACCCAAATCCCACTGCGATACGGCTACTGGTGACCGCTCGAACGGTGAAGAGGCCTATTGGGATACTCCATTATGTGCTAGTAAAAGAGGACACATTTAATTATTTTTCGGGCAATTTTGTGATTCTTGATTGTGAGGTGGACTTTGATGTGCCTATTATTCTTGGGAGGCCTTTCCTTGCTACCGGTCGTGCCTTATTTGATATGGAGAAAGGGCAAATGAAGTTTTGGCTTAACAATGAAGAAATGACTTTTCAACATTTGTAGGTCCATGAGGAAGAATGGTGAGCTCCAAACGGTATCTGCAATATCCTACAAGGTTGATAGTTCGTCTGAGGTACAAATAGAAGATCATATTTGTGTTAACGCACTAGCGGCAATGATCATGAATTGCGAGTAATTGTATTGAAGAGTATGGGTCATCGGTTGCGGCACTTGATCGAGGTGATATTCGGTTCAAACCAAAGAAATTGGATTTAGATATGAAGAATCGCGAGTCTCTACCCGCAAAACCATCTATTGAGGAGGCTCCAAAATTGGAGCTTAAGGTTCTACCACCTCATGTGAGGTCTGTATTCTTGAATAAAGGTGACACTTTTCCGGTAATTGTTGCATCATATTTTGATATGTGACAAGAAGAATATTTCTTTGAAGTGTTGAAGAGGTTCAAGAGAGCTATTGGGTGGACTATTGCGGATATTATTCGGATCCCTCCTGGTATTTGTTCACATAAAATCCAACTCATGCCTGATCATAAGGCCAGTATTGAGCACCAGAGACATTTAAATCCATATATATGCAAGCGGTAATGAAGAAGGAAATTATTAAGTGGTTGGATGCCAAAGTCATATAGCCGATCGCTGACAGTAGTTGGGTATTCCCTGTTCATTGTGTTCCCAAGAATGGGGGAATGACTGTGGTCCCTAATGAGAAAATGAGCCTCTTCCAATGTGGCCGGTGACCGGATGGACAGTGTGTACGGATTACTGGAAACTGAATGCATGGACTTAAAAGGACCATATTCCTATTCCCTTCATGGATCATATGTTAGATAGGCTTGCAGGAAAGGGGTGGTATTGTTTTTTTTGATTGTTATTCGAGTTACAACAAAATCTCTATTGTACTAGAAGATCAAGAGAAACTCTCTTTCACTTGTCCTATGGAACTTTCACATTTAAGAGGATGCCCTTCGGGTTGTGTAATGCACCGGCTACTTTTCTGAGATGTATGATGTCCATATTCTCCAATATGGTGAAGGACACCATTGAGGTTTTTATGGATGATTTTTTTGTTGTTGGTGACTTGTTTGATCATTGTTTGAATCACTTGTCTGATGTTCTCAAAAGATGTGAAGATTGAAACCTTGTGTTAAATTGGGAAAAATGTCACTTTATGGTTAAAGAGGGTATTATATTGGGCTATCGCATCTCAGAGAAGGGAATACAGGTTGATCGGGCTAAAGTCGAGGTGATGGAGAGACTTCCTCCACCAGTCTCTGTAAAAGGTGTGACGAGTTTCCTTCGGCATGCGGGTTTCTACCGGAGGTTCATCAAGGATTTTTAGGAAATTGCATATCCTCTATGAAAGTTACTTGAGAAAGAGTGTAAATTTTATTTTGATGAATCTTGTCTTAAGGCATTTTGTGAGTTAAAGGAGAAATTGGTGGTTGCGCCCATTATTATTTCCTCGAATTGGAGTACGCCATTCGAGGTAATGTGTGATATTGGTGGGGTTGCACTTGGTGTAGTTTTGGGTCAAAAAAGGGAAAAAATCCTTTACCCCATTTTCTATGCCAGTAAAACTGTTAATGAAGCCTAAAATAACAACCATGTGACTGAACAAGAGCTCATTGAGGTGGTCATTTCTTTTGAGAAATTTTTCTCCTATTTGCTTCGCACAAGAATTATAGTGCATACTGATCATTCTTCCTTGAGATATTTGATGGCAAATAAGGATGCAAAACCAAGGTTGATTCGTTTGGTATTACTGTTGCAAGAATTTAAATTTGAAGTGAACGATATAAAAGGGATTGAAAATCAACTTACCGATCACTTGTCCCGACTAGAGGATGGAGCTATGCAAGAATTGGGTGAAAAGGTTGAAATTGATGATACTTTCCCTAATGAGCATGTATTGGCCGCTTCTCAAGACTTGATTCCATTGTTCGCTGATTTTGCGAATTACTTGGCTAGTGATATTGTCCCACCGGACATGTATTTTCATTAAAGGAAAAAGTTCATGCATGATGTGAAAAAGTTCTTTTAAGATGATCCACATATATAAAGGAGTTGCGCCGATGGGATTATTTGGCGTTGTGTGCCGGAAGTCGAGATGTTGACTGTTTTGGAGACATGACACTCCCGCCTCCTGGTCGGCATCATAGTGGTATCCGGACAACCCATAAAATCTTGCAATCTGGATACTATTGGTCAACCATCCATCATGATTCTCAAGAGTTCCCCAAGGCATGTGATAGGTGACAAAGAGATGAAGGTGTTTCTAGACGGAAATAACTCCCTTTAAATCCCATTCTTGTAATTTAGTTGTTTGACATGTGGGGTATTGACTTTATGGGCCCCTTTGTGAGTTCTCATGGGATAAAGTATATTCTTGTGGATTATGTTTCAAAATGGGTGGAAGCCATAGCACTTGCAAATAATGAAGGGAAAAGTGCCACCACGTTCTTGAAAAAGAACATATTTCAAGATTTGGCACCCTAAGAGCCATTATTAGTGATGGGGTCACTTTTGCAACAAGTTGATCAAAGTATTGTTGGAGAAATATGGGGTTTTCCATAATGTGTCCACGCCATACCATCCTCAGACTAGTGGGCAACTGAGGTGTCAAACAGAGAAATCAAGTAGATTCTGGCGAAAATGGTGAATATGAATAGAAGGGATTGGTCAAAGAGGTTTGATGATGCTACTTGGGCCTACCGGACAACATAAAAGACTCTCATAGATATGTCCCCATACCAACGTATATATGGGAAAGCTTGCAACTTACCGGTTGAGTTAGAGCATAAATCCAAATGGGCAATGATGGAACTAAAAATGCTTTGGAATGAGGCTGTGGAACAGAGGTTAAATGGGTTTAATGATCTTGATGAATTTTGCCTTAAAGGCATATGAAAGTTCAGCCCTTTACAAAGAAAATATAAAGAAGTACCATGACCAAAAGATTGAGAAGCGCGATTTTTTGTTTGGGGATTTGGTGCTTTTTATTCAACACTTGGTTACACCTGTTTCCGGGAAAACTCACATCCAAATGGACTCCTCCATTCTTGATCACCCAATTTTTCCCCCATGGAGAGGTTGAGTTGGAGAATAAGGAGTGTGTAAGGTTCAAGGTCAATAGGAAACGAATCAAAATCTACCTTGGGCATGCTGAAAAGGCGAATGAAGTGGTCGAGGCATACCATCTTGATGAAGTCTGAGTAATCAAGAATCTTGTGTCGTGCTGCGACATTAAATTAAGCGCTGATTAAGAGGCAACCAAATATATATCCTATGGCCAACAATAGTTTTGTTTTTTTGATGATTTTATAGGCATAGTTGACTTATTACTGTTTCTCTTACGAAATGTCACGTATTAATTTTCTTTTATTTTTTAGAATTATTGACTAGAGAGTAAGCTAGGATATATGTCTAAAAGATGTCCATAAATACAAAAGGATTAGCTTATTGGGTCTTCAATGTGCAGGGACCAAATCCCTGAAATCTGCATTAAAATTAGTCTGGTGCAATAATCGACGGACTAATCGATGGACCGTCATCCTGTTGACGCTTTCAAGAAATTTCTCTCCTATTTGCTTGGCACGAGGGTTATAGTGCATACTGATAATTTTACTTTGAAATATTTGATGGTAAAGAAGGATGCGAAACCGAGGTTTATTCATTGGGTATTACTATTGCAAGAATTTGACTTTGATGTGAAGAATAGAAAAGGGACCGAAAATAAAGTTGTTGATCACTTGTCCCGAATAGAAGATGAAGCAATGAGGGAGTTAGGTGAAAAGGCAAAAATTGATTATACTTTGCCTGATGAGCATGCACTGGCTACCTCCCAAGACTTGATTCCATGGTTCACAGATTTTGCGAATTATCTGGCTAGTGATATCATCCCACCGGACATGTCCTTTCATTAAAGGTAAAATTTCATGCATGATGTGAAAAAGTTCTTTTGGGATGAGCCTACTTATATAGGAGTTGTGCCGATGGGCTTATTTGGAGATGTGTGACGGAAGTTGAGATGTTTAGTGTTTTGGAGGCATGACATTCTTCGCTTGTAGGTGGGAATCATTGTGGTATCCGGACTGCTCACAATGTCTTGCAATGTGGCTACTATAGTCAACCATCCACCAAGATGCTCATGAGTTCGCCAAGGCATGTGATAGATGCCAAAGAGATGGTGGAATTTCAAGAAAGCAAGAGCTCCCTTTAAATCCCATTCTTGTGATTGAATTATTTTATTTGTGGGGCATTTACTGTATGGGCCCTTTTGTGAGTTCTCATGGGATGAAGTATATTTTTATGGCAGTTGACTATGTGTCAAAATGGGTACAAGTTATCGCACTTGCGAATAATGAAGGGAAGAGTGTCACCACGTTTTTGAAAAAGAACATATTTTCTAATTTTGCACCCCAAGGGATACTATCAGTTATGGGGGATCCCACTTTTGCAACAAGCTGTTTAAGGGATTATTGAAAAAATATAGGGTTTGCCATAATGTTGCCACTCCTTACCATCCTCAAACAATGGTTTGGTCAAGGAGGCTTGATGATGCTCTTTGGGCCTACTGGACAACATAAAATACTCCCATTGGTATGTCCTCATACCAACTTGTATATGGGAAGAATTCTCACTTACTGGTTGAATTAGATCATAAGGCCATGTGTGCAATGAAGAAATTTAAAATGTTTTTGAATGAGGCTGCGGAAAATAGGTTAAATGGGTTGAATTAGCTTGATGAATTTCGCTTGAAGACATATGAGAGTTCATCCCTCTTCAAAGAAAAGATGACGAAGGACCATGACCAAAAGATTGAGAAGCGCGATTTTTTGGTTGGGGATTTGGTTTTTTGTTCAATTGTAGGTTGCGCTTGTTTCAGGGCAAACTCAAATCCAAATAGGACTGGTCCCTATTTTATCACCCATTAACTCCCATTTCATCATCAAATTACCAAACATCCCCCAGTTTCACAAACTCTATTCTCTCCAAAAATCTTCAATCTTCTTCAATCTCCTTGCCGGTCGGTGTTCGTGTTTGGAAATGTTGTTGTTCAACTACAAGTTTTCATACTCGCTTTTCCTCAAATACAGTTTCTAGGTATGTTCTTCTGATCTGCTAAATTAATTATCATTAATTTTTATGTTAACTTGATGTCTTACTGTGGGTCTTGAATTGGGGACCCCTTTGCATGTAAAAACTTACACTTGAAGTCCTAAGTCCCATAGAACACTGAAATTGAACGGCATGGGGGTGTCTTGTTAAAAATGTGTTGTGTTTCTGACCTAGGGTTTTGATAGGCTGTAGAATCGAATGCTCAAACTATGATTATTAATGCCTTAGAAATGATGAAATGGTGGGTTAAACATAGGGAAACATCAGGTTTTAAAAGATACTTTGAATTAGAACGTTCGGGGAAACAAAATGGCTGCTAAATTCTGTCCACGCAGGATAAAATGAGACCCCGTCGATGGACTGTTGGTCCCTCGAAGGACGGTTGTTGGGGTACGTCAACCCCAACATCCCTTTCTTAGTCTATGTTTCTATCAACGAACCCCACTAATGGACCGTCATCCCTTCGACGGTCCGTCCTGCACAACCATTGTTGCTGTCAGAACCTTTGTTTCTGATTTTCCAAAAAAAATATTCTAAGTGTTCGTCGATGGACCCCTTTGACGGTCCTTCATGCACAAGCGTCGACACAATAAGAACCTTTTTTAATGATGTTTTCAAAAATTCTCCTCAGTGTCCCTCGATGGACCCCCATGACGGATTGTCGTCATTTTGACGGACCACCAATGGGTCCATCAGGCAGTGCTGCACTTCTGCACTGCCATTCCATTCTGTGTTTTACTCTTGTTTTTGATGCTTTTGAATGTGTTACAAGCTTCTAGTGATACTAAAAACTTCTCTTTGTAGGGACATGTGACATCCATGAAAACCGTGTCTACTCGAGAGTTCGTTCTAAGTTTGTCACCCCGTCGAACTGGATGGTCATAGGCTCCTACACGTGTTGCCTCATCACCAGAGCCACACCCACGAAGGTGGCGCCTGACGGAGTCACGACCTCCCAGTCTGAAGAGGAGTGCATACTGATCGACACACCTTCTGGGTTAACTGCACATTTTGAGGGAGCTTCTGGCTCCAAGGAGGCTTTCGGTTTTGAGGAAGCATCCGGATCTGTGGAAACTTTCTAGTCTGAGGAGGCTTCTGCTTCTCCTAATGCGAATGCTCCAGCTACTTTGGTCTAGTCTGCCTCGTTTGATGAGGCTAATAGTGCTGATTCTACTCCAGCACCGCAGACTATTATCCCCTCTCCAGTTGCTGATAAGCCCAACTGGTGGCTTGTCGAGGGTCAATATCAAGTATATGTTGATGCTAAGGTAGCCAACGACAAAGGGGTCATGAACGGACCCTTAAACTCAAGCGGAGGGTTTCAGTAGGAGTCTTCCCACTATGCCGGCCATCCATGCTATACCCACTAGACATCGGTAGGAGTGGACGGCTCGGAATGTGGGCCGCTATCGCAAAGAAATGGTGAGAGAGTTGTACGCCTCCTATGTGGCGACTCTTCGGTCTCAGTTTGAATGACAGTCCACCGCAGCGAAACATTCATATCTAGAGTACGTCCGAGTCTGCGGCAAGTGGGTTGAAATTTCTTTGCCGTCCATTCGCAGGTTCTGTATGTAATGGATGTTGATACCACCAGGACCCCCTCACTGCTGAGATTGACCACCAAGCGGTGGATAGCACAAAACCTCTCTGTGGATGGTGAGGCTGCTGATTGGGTGATAGAACCTAAGGGGAGCATCAAGAAGGCCAACCTTACCTTCACAGCCAAATTCATATAGCTACTGGTCCGACACTTCCTTTCCCACACTGCTTCTGATAACATTGTCACTCGGAATCATGTAGTGCTGATGGCTTCCATAGTTGCGGGGTTCGAGGTGGACTTCGCGTGGCTGTTTCAAACGGTGATGCATGAGAGGGACTTTAAGTCCACTACTGCTTACCCCTTCGGTTGCATGGTCTTGGAGTTGTACAAGTTTACAGGAGTGACCGTGTGGGACATTGATGTGATCAAGACCCGGCCCGACACAGTGCATATTGGCCTCGTTTGGGATAAGGCCAATGAGTTAGATCCCCATAGAGGGCCCCGTCCAGAGGTATAGATGCTCGGTGAGAACCTAGCATCCATGGTAGAGCAACCCCAAGCAGCTAATTCGACTAATTCGATCCTACCGACACCACACCGGTTGAGTCTATCCCGGGTGCTAGCACCGCTCTAAGCTCATCTCGCTCGACTCTATCTGCTACATTGGTCCCATTTGCTAGGGTCCAGAAATTAAAGGCCTAAATGGCCAAACTTATGCATCACATCCAGCCTTGGAATGCGGACGTCCATTGCTGAGGCAGAGGAACGGATAGAGAGGATGATGGACCAGCATACTGAGCGGCAGATCATGGAGGTCCACTATCGCTTGGATGCAATTAAGCTTCGCGTTCTCGCCCGGCCAGCCCTTACAATGGATTTGATGACTCTCCAAGCTGCCGTGGAGAGTCTGAGAGCAGACTTGAATACCATACTTGAGGCACGGGTGCCTGAGTTTGAGGCCTCTTAAGCAGAACCTCTTGAGGACACGGTGATGGCTGCCCCTTTCTCCACCAATGTTGTACCACCACCTACTCCACGAGATCTTGCCAAGAGGCACCGAGTTAGAGATGAGGATGAGTCTCGGGCACGGTAGAAAAAGCACAATGAGTTAGAGGCCGTGAAAACCTCACTGATAAATGAGGAAGCCCACCAGTTGAGGGTTCTAGAAGTGGCTGCTGGGGCGTCTAGCTCCAGAAGTGTTGAGGATGCGAGGAACACTACTGATGGTGCTGTTAATTCTGAGGACACCACTGATGGTGTACCTACTAAAGAGGGAGTCGGTTCTGGGAAACCGGACCCACCAGCATATTGATTGTCGGTGCTTTGCGCCTCTAGTTTTCTTGACTTACCACCCCAATTTATTGGGGACAATTGCATGTTTTTCTGTTAGGAGTGGGTTAAAGTTAAAAGTGAGTGCTTGGGTGAATTTTGAGTTGCCCAACTAACGATCCTGTCTTGGTGTTTTTTTGCCTGTGTTCTTTTTCCCCAAGAGACTGGTTATTTTATTGTTGAACCGACATTGTTTGTATCTTTTGTACATAGTATAGAAATGGAATCTATAGCATGATGGCTAAACAAAACGATATCTTTATTTATAGAAAATGCTGCATGACTAGGCATAATAGATGATGAAGTGTGTCTCTAAGCATGACGTAGAGATACACCACTGCATGACCCTAAATCTAAAACTCGAACTAGGTGTCTAATAATCTAGTAGAGTAATGAGATGTCAAGTGAGTGGTGAGGAAAATTTAAATAGTCCACCATTGGTACTGAGCTAGAACTTGCCTGGTTAGTCATGCTAAAAGTAAGTTGTGATAGCCAATTAGGAAATGATCATAGACTGTTGTTCAAGATAGCAATTATTTAGCCTAGATAATAGAAAACCGAATGAAATTAATCCCTTCTAAATCCAAATGATTGGAGCTTTACATAGACCTTGCTTTTTCAGCCTAACTGATCTTTTCTAGGAACAATATGTTGACCTTGGTCTTTCCTTGGACATGTGCACCTCAGCATATGCCAAAAGCATAAGTAGAGGGTGGCTAATGCAGAAAACAACCTTGTCGTTGCCTTGACCCAACTTTTGGTATTGTGTACCTCGACACATGGCAAAATCATGAGTTTTGGGTGGTTAGTTGAGGAATGCTCCAGAAAGTCGGGTTGAAAAAATAAAGAAAGATAAAGAACATAACAAAAGTGACTCAAGAAAAGTTGAATAGGTATGAATAAAACGATGAAAACATAGGACGCTTAGTCGTTATGTCAAGGAGGGAAATAAGTCACTAAAATACATCCAAATGTACCCTACTTGACCTTGATCCTATGGTACAGTATAATAAAGTCCTATCGTGTTCATACTAGTCTATTATGGTTAGCTTAGAGAAGAAAAAATAAGGGAAAACTTATGGACAAAAGTATAAATGAGGTGTGAAGTTGTTCTGAGAGAGAGTGTTGAAAAAAATAATTCTTATACTCAAACTGAAATCATTGTGTGAAGAATGAGGATGTTGTTTTGAAGTGAGGACACTAGTTGCAATATCGGAAAATTAGTACCTTGGTGAGAGATCAAAAAGGATTGGTGTTGGTGTGTCGTGAGTCTGTGTTATGGTCTTATCCACATGAGCGAGCCTAATAGTGATAGCATGCATAAACATAATGAAAATAATCGGGATTGATACCCAGATGATTGCGAAAGCAAAAATAAGGATACTCTTTTACAAAGGTTTTGTTATGCGTCATAGTGCGTCGCTTGAGGACAAACAATGAATTTAAGCTGAGGGTGTTGACGTACCGTGGTCTCATGGTATTTTCAATGCTTTCTCCTCAAGTTTAGTGTGTGTCTAAGGCCTTTTTCTAGTAGTTTTAATATATTCTTCTCTTTGTTTGAAGGAAAGATGTCCAAAATGAAAACGCGGAAGAACTATGCTGAATTTGCAGAAGTTGACCTACGAAGACATCGACTGTCCGTCGACCCATCGACTGTCCGTAGGTTGAAACTGTCGTCTGAAGAAAATGTTGCAGAAAGAAGATGGGGGAATTATGACAAAGTGTAGGGCTATGGAAGCTATCGACGGACCGTCATCTCCACGACACACTGTCCTGGACGTTCATCATTGATAACAAAAAGTAGCTCCAGTAACCATCTTGAAAAGATTCTAAGTGTGGAGAAAATGAAGACATCGACGGACCATCGTGCACTAAAAGGACTGTCTTCCTGGTCTATCGATGGTAACAGTGAGTTGGAGAAGAAAGCAGCTGAAAAAGATTTAAAGTGTGGAACGACGGGAGGCCTCGACGGTCTGTCATGCCCTTGTTAGGATTTCTTTATTATAAATACTAGTAAAAACCTCATTTTTGGAGTTAGACTCTTGGTATTTTTCAGTTTTATTATCGTAGTTGTTGAACTTGAGATTTTGGGAAATATTCTAATATCCGTAATCATTTGTTGCAAGACTTTGATTTATTCAACTAATTTCATGATTATCTTCAATCTCATCAAAGTAAGTACTTGAATTCTTGTCTAATCAATATGAATTGTGTGATTGTTAACATGGACAACTATATCCATAACTAGGGTTGTGGAAACCATGGGTAAATAACAAAATAAAAACTAGCTAAAATAACAATTCTAGAATAATGTCTTGCATGTTTTGATAATTCTTTCGTTTAGAAGTCTTTTTAACGAGTGAACGCGTTAAAACTTGCCTTGTTGCTGCTTGACGGACCAAGGAGGTAGATAATATTAAAGGAATAATCAACGTAGATTTAATATACACTATCTAATAGGCTAGTGTCGATTGGTGTGAAGTAACAAGTAAGTCATAGATTTATTATCGATGCAAAACATACAACTAAGGTTTAGTAAAGCATACACACGTAGAAGGACAAGGTGCAGAGTGAACTTCCCTAGTTGTCAGACCAAGGGATTAAGTGTACATAACTTATAACTTTGCATGCAAGATACTAGAAAAGGATTGTTATAGCTAGAATTACTACGTTATGAACCTGTAGCAACAGTTATGCCCTAGTTAATCTTATCACTTGATAAATATCAAATATTCATACTTTCTACTTGTTTTCATACACGTATTTAATTCCTTTTGTTATTAAAAACCCCCCATTTTATTACCTATTTTCCGAAAGAACTTGATTAAATATAAATAATTGTAGGTTAAAGTAAGGTCTAAATCATTTTCCTCGTGAGATCCATTTTAACCTCATAGTTGGGTTCCTTACTTGATACGACCCCTTATACTTCTTTTCGAGAAGTAAATTTGAGCGTATAAGTCACCCTCTATCAACTATATTTTCCATCGATTGAATGAGCAAATATAATCTTAAACCATCCCTCTAAAATCAAAGTGATGAACCTTGATGCTGACAATTTCATAAATAAAAAACTTAGCAGATAATAAAAAATTATCGAATATTTTCAGGTTATAAATATCAATTTAGAATTAGATATTGTGATATGTCAATTTGGAGTTCAATGTCATATTTGTGGTAACCCTGCAACAAGTCCATTGACATATTCCCCTTCCCCTTCTATTCCAAAGTGAATTCAATAGGCTTTGACATGTAGAATGATACTCTATCTATATTCTTGTCCTATTAACCAGTTCTTCAAAAGATCTATTTGATTAGGGTTTCTTTCTCTATTATTTTATATCAGCACTAGGTGGAATCATAGATTTGAACAATGAAAATAGATAGTGAGTTCCTGATCGAAGTGATGAGGTCATGCAAGAACAAGGTTCAAGTCTACCAGCCTATAGGATACCTCAGTTTCATGCATCGCTGCAGTTCAACTTGATAGCTATTGTAAGATAAAAGGATCGTCTTGCTATGACCTTCTCTTGAATTCTCCAAAAAAAAAATTATGTCGCAAGCTCCTTACCTACATTGGCAAAGACCCGTCATTGTCTCGACTGAACTATCGGAAGCTTAGGGAGGTCAAAATAGGTTGCTCTTACTACTATGATTCTTTCGACAGTTATCCGCTCCACTCTTGGCTACGAAGCATTTATCGTGGGCACGATAACTGGTACACTAGAGGTGCGTCCTTTCCGGGCGGTTTGATCTATGATTTTTCATTCATGGACGTTAAGAATCCATCCATTAGAAGCATTATAGCCCTAAAAATGAAGGTAAAGGTTCAAAAATGAGGAAATACTTACAATGGATACTAGGCATCGAAAGATGAGGAAGGGTGTAGTAATCGACAAAATGCTTCAGGGAGTCGAAAATAAGCATATATTCAAAGATTCTCGAATAAGGCAACCTTATGAATATATATATATATATATATATATATATATATATATATATATATATATATTCATATATAGATATATATATATATATATAATATATGAAAATGGGTCGGGCAGATACTAGTTATCTCTAGCATATATATACTTGTTAGAAAACATAATGTGTCTAGTCCTAGTTAAATACTCCACCCAAACAACAAGACAACAAGATATGAAGACCAGTATGTGTTTTGTATAAAGGAAAAGTTTCCCGTTGAAAATTCTTTCTTAGAAAACAGGTGGATTTTAAACTTATATTTTTATGTTTGATTGGGGTTTAAAAATTACTTTATAATATTTGGTTGGTTAATGAAAAGATTTTTAAGAAAAATATGTTTTATTTTTGCTCGAGACTAAAAACATATTCTTTAGGGAAAAAATTCAGATAGAAAAATTAACTCCAATACTAGATCTTGAACCCGAACCTGGGTATGGCCTGGGGGGGGAGGTAGGGGTAGGGTGTGGGGTTAGCATAAAAAATTTAAAAAAAGTTTAAATTTGAAATCTTTCCCAAGATAATTTTTTCTTAATTTTTTACGAGAATGGCTTGAGTGGGATTGCCGTAGGGTGGGGGTTGCCGAGTGGCTGTGATGTAGAAAATGATTCTTTTACTAATTTGATATCTTTTCCAAAAATATGTTTTTTAAAAAAGATATATTAACAGGGTGGGGGGGGGGGAGAGGTGTCCTATTTGTGAAAGGGGGGGGGGCGATTGGCCTTATTTTATTTTATGTTTTTTAAAAAACTAAATTTCAAAATATTTTTCAAAATTAATTTTTTTTTGGGTGGGGTAGGGGGTAGGATGTAGGGGTGATTGGGGTTCGGTTGGATTAAAAAAATCTGAATGTTTCAAACAATTTTTTTTATTTTTTTGTTTGAGGGGGATTTGGGTCGGGGGGGGGGGGGGGGGGGGGCTTCATGATAGGAAAAACTATAATTGCAATTTAAAAAAAAATAAACTTTAAAATATTAGTTTTTTGTCTGAATGAAGAGGGTTGGGTACGAGGTATGGGTAGAGAAGCAATAAAATTAAAGGATAAAGTAGAGGTTCGAAAAATGTTTTTTCTTAACTTTCGACAGGAAGTCATTTTCCTTAAATTTGAGAAAAATGAGTTGATTTGGAAAATAATTTGAAGACATTTAATCCAATCAAACATAAAAAATTGAAAAACATTTTCCAGAAAAACTTATCCTCCATAACAACACACCCTAAAGCTACAAAAATAATAACAACAATAATAACCCTTTTTAATGGGGACAATTATGATTGTCAGAAGATGTTGATTATCCGGGCTCACGCATGCTGTATCTTTCTAATAGCTTTGGTTTTTCTATGCATCGCAGAACAATCTGGTTTCTTATCTTTACTCTTCTTATTCTTTCCGTTTCCTGATCTCATGTTTAAAGTCCATTGTACCTGAATAGCTAGTATTAGTGATTGTTCTTTCTCATAATCTTAAGCGACATGTTCATCCCCTAACTTTTTTCCTCTCATTCTTACCATCCTTTTCATTAATAAGCACCTAGTTTTGAGTAGCTCTAGCCATAAATGATTTCGCTAGTGCATTTGAGCAGATCCAACCATCTCTCTGTCTTTTCCTCATTTTGAGTAAAGTTTAAACCTAAGAGAAAGGATGTTCATCCAAATTGGTCAAAGTTTGAGGCATTTTGAATTTTTAATTGGGTTTGTTTTTGGGAAAAATTCGATCTGTTTCCCTCCAGTGGCATAACACTAATCCTTGGCCTATATAGTCTCTTTTTCTTCACACAACTAGGTAAGTTTTTTTTTAAGGACGAGTGAAAAAAAAAGGGAGATCAAGTTCTTGTCCTTTTTAAGCCTACGGTTGAAACTTTGGACTATTGTTGAGTTTGGACTCTCGGAGAAAGGAAATATGCATAAATCTTAAGGAAGAAAAATTAAGTTATATACTAAAACGGTAAGAGTGGCGAGGTGATGGGAGTTTAATTTTTTTCGAATCCCTTCTTCGTTTTCACTGTTCGTCAACATTTTCGGAGTCGCATTTCGTTTGTGTGGAAGTTGCTGCCTCCTTGATCTTGATGCTTTCTTGGTTTGCTGCTCAGAGAAAGATATTGTTTATTTCCTCACAATTTTCTTCCAGACTCTTTTCCCTTTTCGAAATAATATCTCAATGTTAAAAAATCTTTTTCCATGATTATATTGGTATTAACCATTTCAGAATTTATGATGCTTCAATAGGATATACGTGTTCCTATTTGATTCCATGATTTAGTCAAATGAAAGCCTTGTATATTTATATCTTATGTTGGTGTTTCTTAGACATTCCATCCGAAAGTTCCAAATACGTTCTCTTCCCGAATTCCTTGAGCGAGTTTGCTGGTCTTGTATTGTTTTATTTATATGGTACTCAACTATCAAGATCACTGATTTCTTTGACTATCTAGAATTGCTCGTGGGATCTTATTATATCTCGAATTTTGTTATTTGTGGTATTTGTTTGATCTCTTAGATGATTTGGTGGGTTTCCAGATGATATGAAAATTGTGCTTATCATGAATATCTTACTTTGAGTGTAGTTTAACTTGAGTAGGCTAATGTTTAATTTTTAGTTCTATTTGCATGTTGTTTGCTTTTGATAGCCTGTTTATTTTTGTTGTCTTTGGTTTCCTATTAATAAGTCTAGCTAGATAGTTCACTGGTCCATAATCTTTAGTGTTACATCAGAATAATTATGGGTCTCACTGTTAGTGCTTGGTTTTGGGTCTCAACATTTTAAAAGGTTTTAATGTTTAAGCCATAGTTTTGAATGGTGTATGCTCAAACCATATTTTGATCTTTTATGTTCAACAAGCCTGTTATTTCCTCTTTGTCATAATGTCAACTCAGTTGTGGGTCTGTCTAAGTTCCCATATAGCATTTGTTTTCTCTATCAAATTGGTCTATTAAATCAAGATATAAGTGTCCCGACGGTGCTTTTAATGCTTTGGAAGTTGTGGGTTTTGTTCATTGCCTTATTCATAGAATGTGGGTTGCTTGGTTAAATTAGTCATAAATAAAAATGGTATTCTTCTATATTTGAAATTTACTATTTATTGGCTCTAATCATTAAATCCACCAAGCTAAGGTGTTAAGCTCTAATTCCCGTTGATGTAAAAATTTTATTTGTTTATTTTATATTTTTTTTATCATTATAAAATCATAAGTCACAATATTATTAATCATGTATAACATTATAAAATAATGGAATCATCTCTTAGGTTACCTTAAAGTTTTACTTGTGGAGTATAGGAATGACATCCAATAAAACCACTCATACTATGTACCACTCTGAGGCAACCATATACACACTTAATATTCTTCATTCTCATCCTTAGTTCATAGTCATACACAAGGAACATTCATGTTGAAAACGTCATGTCAAGGAAAACAACACATAGAAACAATCCAAGTTAAGCATTCAACATTTCATTATACATTATACATTATACATTATACATTGAGGAACACATCATAGCTACTGTCAAAGCCTACTTGCGCAATGCATGGATGAATTCTCATGCCCCCCCCCCAACCCCCAATCCTCACTATGTAATGCATTCTTTAGGATCCATGGTTCATTATCATTCATTGTGGGGGCAAGCCTTAGCTGATATAGACCATGTGAGTGAATCATGAGATCCAAGGTTTCCTACATCGAAAAAGGTTGTCCTACTTTCTTAATGTAGAATCATTAACATTTAGCTTAGGTAGATACACTATCTATAAACTGTGAGGGAAAATAGTTTATTATATACGGAGATTGCTACTAGATACCGCACCTCAACTCAGGTTAGGGTATCCATCTTAATAGATTGCTACTAGAAACCTCGGCTGAACTCACGTGAGAACTTCAATATCATATAAATATCCAATCGGTCCTTAGCATTATTCTTCACAGAGTGATTAATATTCATTACATAGTTAATTATTATTAAAATAAGATACTATTACTAGATACCCCGCCTAAACTCACGCGAGGGCATCCATCTCATCAAGAAATTCTTTCATTAGATAGTTCATAGATTTAATAGGTGAGAATGAACTTTAACATTTAGAATCCCTTTATTGTGATAAAAATCCCTACATCAAGTGATTATCATTTACAAGTGGATAATAAATAATATCCTTTTAATCAACATGCCATCTTTATAGTCATAGAATAGAGTACATACATAAAGCCACAATTAAGCACAATCTCTTATTTTACCTGTCTTGGATCAAGGCTCCCACTCAACGAATCACATTTTGGGTTACTACATTAGACATTGGAGAAAAATTGATTCAATTAATTGAACAATCACAACATAATCTCATATTCATCTCCCCACAATTCACCCTCCTTACACAGTCACAAATTGGGGACATGGGGTTCATGGTTTCTTGGTGTAAATTCAACATCAAAACCATATAAAATTAATTGAACAATCACAACATAATCTCATATTCATCTCCCCACAATTCACCCTCCTTACACAGTCACAAATTGGGGACATGGGGTTCATGGTTTCTTGGTGTAAATTCAACATCAAAACCATATAAAATCATAAATTAATACATAATACAAGAAAAACAAGAAATTTTATTCATGATTCTATAGAATTCTTCTAATATCCATAAATACCCATACTTCAGGATCCAAGTTGACAAATTAGGTTAATTCTTGGATTCATGCAATATTTTCTCATAAACACTATGATAATAAATAATTAAATTAATACATATGATAATTAAATAAATGAAAACGTTTTTAGAAAGAACTCATGACTTGGAGTGCAAACCCTAGGTTTTGGAGAAATCCCAACATTGAATTGAAAGTTTGAGCACTCGATGTAAGAAAGATTTCCATGAATCAAGAGTACCATACCATAGATGAATATATCCAACTAAATCGTGCGATAATGCCCCCTCCTTCAATCCGTAACTTGATCTTCCTCTTCTTATTCAATGGAGTTTTTAGAGAGAAGATTTTTAGAAAGGGTAAAGTTGGTTATGATTTTGGATGTTGAGATATATGAAGTATATGAGGTAATTTAACGCTTAAAGGTTATTATATAAGTCTATTTAATCAATATAAAATAACCTTACTTCAAACGAATATCAAAAGGAATTACCTAAAATACCTCTCCCTTGGTCGAGTCTTGGCAGAATATGCAGACATGACCTACGCGTGGGACATACAATCTGTAGGTTGGCCTACTACTGTTCTAAATGTCTGTAGGCTATGACCTATAGCTTGGATTGGAAGTCTTTACCCATGACCAAGATCTAAGTGGGGTTGATGTACCTACGCCTAGTAGTTGTCATCCATAGGTCAAAACTTTTTTGCAGCATGGGAAGTTTTGGGGATTCTTGGGCTTTAGGCTTTAGGGTTCTTCTCAAAGAGCCTTGGTTGGTTGTTGGGAAGTCCTACATTGACGTTTAACCCGTAAAACCATGTCTGAAGTACGGGAATCAATTTTTCAACATTAACTCACACATCAAACTCAAACTCAAACTCTCACGTAAGGTTGTAGTTTCACCTGCTAGCTTTTCCCGGTCCTAAAACATGTAGGTGAACATCACTAGCCTAGGTCTAGACTAAGGTCAAACATGCTCAAATAGCATTCACAAATCATAATTAAGGCACACCACACGGTGATAATGACACAAAAAAACACAATATACACGCTTCAATTGTTGGGTTTTATTTGCCCTAAATTTACCCTAAATAGTTTTCCTTTTAGGAAAAGTTTTTGGATTGACTTATCCTTTTTCTAGTAGGAAAAGTTTTAGGACTCTATAAATAGAGGAATTTTCCTTCTAACTTAATCAGCATTCACAATGGCTTTGAGAGTTTTTGTTAGGGGAGAATATATAGGTCACAAGCTTGATACGTTATCACTTGTGTGAACCTCCTTGCTATTCTGAGTGAATTGGTAGAGGTTAGTTCTCTCTGTATTTTGTACTCTCATATTTATAGTTGATTTCTAATCTCCTTTGTGGACGTAGGTCGATTGACCAAACCACGTTAAATCTTTGTATCTTTTGGTATATTTCTCATTGTCTTCTTACTCGTGGCCTTTCGTGGTTTGCATTGCTAGCTTCCCCGTTTACACCTGCTTATTTCCGATCCTAACAAGTGGTAGCAGAGTCAGATTCAATGACGAAGTCAGGTTCAATGGCTCGATAATCGATTATTGAACCAGGTTAGAAAGAGGTGTTCATCTTGGCGGGTGTAGTTCTAGCCACAACCATTTTGACAGTAATGAAGATTTTGTTGGAGAAATTGTTTCAGAGAGGTTGTCTGTGTTGAGACATAAATTTTGTAAAGGAGATTATGGAGAGGAGAAGCAAGTTGTTGAAGATTAAGTGAAGAAGGTGGACAAATTTATATTGTAAGAAATTCAGGCCAAGGGGGAGATTTGTTGGGTTTTATTTGCCATAAATTTACCATAAATAGTTTTCCTTTTAGGAAAAGGTTTTGGATTGACTAATCCTTTTTTCTAGTAGGAAAAAGGTTTAGGACTCTATAAATATAGGAATGTTCCTTCAAACTTAATCAGCATTCACAATGTAGTCTTTAAGGGCTTTGAGAGTTTTGGTTAGGGGAGAGTTTATGGGTCACAAGCTTGATACGTTATCATTTGTGTGAACCTTCCATGTATTCTGAGTGAATTGGTAGAGGTTGTTTCTCTCTGCATTTTGTACTCTCATATTTATAGTGGATTGCTCATCTCTTTTGTGGACGTAGGTCTATTGACCGAACCACTTTAAATCTTTGTGTCTTTTGATATATTTCTCATTGTCTTCTTACTCGTGGTCTTTTGAGGTTTGCATTGCTAGCTTCTGCATTTACACCTACTTATTTCCGGTCGTAACATCAACCACCCGTAATAGCTGAAAAGTACACTAAGGCATGTTTTCTAGAAATATTTAATGATTAACCACGAATTCATGCCCAAATTCATAAATATAATGATAAAATTACTTAATCAGGATCAGTCTAAGGAGAGGGAAGTTGTAACCTACCTATAGGCTGATCGCGCACACTCCAATTCACGCCACTAAAGATTTTCCCTTTTTTACAACCTCGAAAGACTGCGACACTATCAAAAAAAGAACCACAACATCAAAAAGTTGTTTTTCTTTAAAAAATTGCATTTTTCAGAGTCAAAATAGGGTCTAAAATGAGATTGTGGGATCCGCACTGGGAATTCCGAAATCAACTTCATGAAAATGTTCATTTTTCCTCCCCAAAACATATCTCCAAATGGAACACAATTAAGGGCGTAGAATAGCCAGGAATCAGCCCATGAATCAACATTAAAACTAAACAAGGAGGGAGGCCAAAAGCTAAAACATTAAAATTACCTAAAACGGAGGTCACTAGATAGTCCCCAAGAGTCCAATGTGTAGCCATGCCAATTAAAAGCAACTTAACCTTTGAATTACCAAAAATGGAGCTAAATTGAGGGAGAAATTGCGTTTAAAAATTTGGGTAGAATGTTAATTTTCAGCTTCAAATAATGGGAGATTTTGTTGATAAAACGATTTCTGGTCGCTCAAAAGATTCTTTGTGGTAACTAAATGTCTGCATTTTCCTAAGTGTCCATGTGTACCCTCAAGATTCATTTTGGAACCCAATAAAAATAAACTTGATATGCTACCAAAGTAACTTCGACATTTTAGACTCACAAAATTTTCACATCTTCATAAACAGGTTGTTATGACATAAATACCCCTTCGGGACAGAAAATAAAAAAGAATATCTCAAGACCGAAATAAAAGGTCCTACCAAATAAATTAAACATTCTTGAGCTAGTAGTGCTGATAGAACTATGATACGACAACTAATTCTCCAATTGATGACAAAAGTCAACGTTCTGGAGCAAACCGCAGTAATGGAGTTTCAATTTGATCATGTTTACCAAGAATGTTAACGAAGGTTAAACTTATTCATAATCTTAAAGCTAAAAATATAATGGAAAAAACTCACACTGAAGCCTCGGGATTCGAGCCGACAATAGTACAAGCCGGAAATGACCATTTTAAAGCTGATGGAATCGTCACAATTCTGTTCTGAGGCTCTGTACCTATAATAATGACGAAATTTAACTATTGAAGTTTCAAAAGCTCGAAAATAAGGGAACGAGCACAAAACCAAATTGAACGACTATGCGACTAACTTAGTGCGAGCAAGTCATTAATGACTTCGTGTTGGTATAGGAACTCTCTAAAAGATTAAAAGAGGACATTAAAGAAAACAGACATGGATAGCCACCAACAACCAAAGTTCAGCAACCAACAACCAAAGCTGAGCATGCACATCTTAATGAACTCAATGTTGATCTCACCGTTACCTTTTTGGGAAACATGTGAAATAGTATCATATGCATCACATTTCATAGAAGAAATAGTTAAATATCTGTTCTTAGATTTTTACAAGCAAAAAATAAACTTTTCTCATATCATGTGTGATGATAGAAGTAATGTAGTATGAGTTTTGAAATTTAATTATATCTTCATCATTTTATGATTTTTATGTCTTTTATGTATTTTATTGAATTTAGTTGTCTAAATATATCAATTTTCTATCAAATAACTTAAAGATTGTATGCCCATATTCAAAATTAAAATTAAAAAACTAACTCTCAAAATTAGAATAAATAAAATAAATTGAGACTGTCAAAGTACAAATTATCACTATAAAATCTACAAATTTTGTAGTTAATATCAAATTATACTACTTCACGTAGAAAATATTGGTAGTTTTTATTATATTACAATAATAAATTATATTAGTGTTCGTAACTTCTATGATTTTGTATCTACGAGATTCATTTTTTTTCACTTACTCTATTTCCTCTAATTTATATTAACAAAATTTTTAATGTAATGCATACTCATTATGAAAAATAAGACATAATTTAAATCATATTTTACACAGTTTCTTTTTGTGAAATTATAAATCTAACTTTCTAAGTAGTGCAATTTATCTCATAAAAATAAGAAAACTTCACTAACAGAAAGAGAAAATATGAAAAAAAATTCAAACATACACTTTGAACATTGAATAATTTAATTATTTTGCGCAATAAAAAAAGGCTTAAAAATTCACTATACATCTACTAAAGAGAGTATACTTTATTTTGTGATTTTTTAAGAATATACTTAAAAAAGAGGAATTTTTACTAACATATAATATATTTATTATATGAATTATGATAAAGAATTTACTTTGATCAATTAACTTAAAATTAATTATGTCATATCTAATTTATCCTTGCAAAAATTTGGAATAACAGAGAAAAGGGAACTCGTAGTTTACACGACTGTTACACCACTTGTCACCTTAGTTGATTTTATAAAAATTTCATTGTTACTAAAGATTATATATACATATATTCACTACTAAAAACAGTGTTGAGCGACGGATATTGGCGACGGACGCTATTCCGTCACTATATAACGACGGATTTGCAACGGAATTACCATTTTGTTGAAAAATTGACAAATAATCCTTTGAGTAATAACATAGTGACAAATTGGCAACGCAATATTTTTTGTGTCGCTAACTGTTAGCGCAGAATTTTGGCGCCTAATATTTTCTACGAACTTAGTAAAAGAGTACAGGCGACAAAATTAATACATATCGGGCGACGAAATTAGTGACGAAAAAAATGTTGCTTAACTTTTTGATGTATTTTTATAAAATTTATATTACATAGTAACAAAAATATCTGTCATTATATTTTTTTCTAAATAAATACATTAATTTGAAAGTAACGAATGTTCAAAATCCGTCTGTAAATCCATTGAAAAATATTTTTAAGACCATAAAATCTTGGGCACAAATTCATTTCAACATTTCAACCTCCCGATCCAAAGAAGCCTCTCTAAAGATCCATCTCTGTTGAAGCTTTCCATGTCTCGCTCCAAGCTCCATTGAAATCATTCCAAGTCTTGCTGCAAACTCCATTTAAGATTTCCAAGTCTCCACTGCTACCTTTCCAAGTCCCCATTGTAAGTTCAATCTCCCTTCTCGATTTCAATTTTGTTTAGCTCTCCATATCAACAGGGTTGTGGTTTTCTCAAAATGTGTAGTTTAAACTTCTTTTTTTGCAAAATAAGAATCCCAACTCGTTTCTGCATTTGGATGTTAGATTTGCATGATTTAGTTATCAATGGCTTCACTTGAAATTATCATTATTTCTATTTCAATTTGTCTTCTAAAAATAGAGATTTTAGTGGTTGGGGTTTATGAAAATATGCTATTTTAATCTTTAGTCTTTCCATTTCATTTAGCTTGATTGCTTGAAGTAGGACTGTGATTTTCTCAAAATAGGAGTTTTAGAAATTAAGTGTTCTGAAAATAGGGTTTTTCTAGAAATTATGTTTTCCCGAAATGTCATGAGGTTTATAAGAGAAGAAAATTTTTGTAATTATATTTTCCCTAAAATGAAAGTAATCTGTAAATATTTAGACACTGAGCAGGAAAAAGGAATGAGAATTGTTTTAGTACGACGTACTTGTTGAGAGTTGCTTTGAATCTTTTGAACTTTCAAGTATTTCTATGAATGAAGAGATTGAGTTATTATCTCATGCGGATGCTTCCTTAAGTTATCTTCCTCTGTCTCTTTTTTAAGAAAATAAAACAAAAATCATATTCATTGCTTAATATTGTATCATTGACTGATTACTCCTAACCTTCATAGAGAATAGTACATTAAGAAGGAAGCATATTTCTAGCAGTAAATGATTGGTTTGACTGGGGTGACTTTTTTTATCCAAACTGTCTACTCAAGCTCATCTTAAACAAATATCTGCCCGCAATCTAACTTGTGTTGTGAATGTCCACAATTTGATAGATTATGTGAATGAACAAACTTGACAACATTTTATTTTCTGATAAGAGTTGTATATATGGAAAGTGAGTGCTTGGGTGAATTTTGAGTATCCCAACTAACGGTCCTCTCTTGGGGTTTTCTTGCCCGTCTTCTTTTTCCCCAAGAGACTGGTTATTTTATTGTTGAACGACATTCTTGGTACCTTTTGTACGTAGTATACAAATGGAATCTATAGCATGATGACTAAACAAAATGATATCTTTATTAGAAGAAAATGGTGCATGACTAGGCATAGTAACTGATGAAGTGTGGCTCTAAGCATTACGTAGAGATACACCACTGCATGACCCTAAATTTAAAACTCGAACTAGGTGTCTGATAATCTAGTAGAGTAATGAGATGTCAAGTGAGTGTGAGGAAAATTGAAATAGTCCACCATTGGTACTGAGCTAGAACTTGCTTGGTTAGTCTTGCTAAAAGTAAGTTGTGATAGACATTTAGGAAAGATCATAGACCCTTGTAAAGGATAGCAAATCTTTATCCTAGATAATAGAAAACCGAATGAAATTAATCCCTTCTTTATCCAAATGATTTGAGCTTAAAATAGACCTTTATTTTAAGCCCAACTGATCTTTTCTAGGAAAAATGTGTTGACCCTGGTCCCTCCTTGTACATGTGCACCTCAACTTATGCCAAAAGCATAAGTAGAGGGTGGCTAATGCAGAAAATTACCTTGTCGTGGCCCTGACCCAACTTTGGGTAGTGTGTACCTCGAGTCATGGGAAAACCATGAGTTGAGAGTGGCTAGTTGACGAATGCTCCAGAAAGTGAGGTTGAAAGAATAAAGAAAGATAAAGAACCAAAGAAAAGTGACTCGAGAAAAGTTTAAAGAAAAGTAAATTTTTTTAAAAAATTTCACTTACACAAAAGGAAAAATAAAGTAGAAAAGTAAGGTTAAAGAATATAAAATAATTAAGAAATAGGGCTTAATAAAACGATGAAAACGTAGGTTGCTTAACCTTTATGTCAAGGATGGCAATAAGTCACTCAAATACATCCAAATGTACCCATTTGACCCTGATCCTATGTTACAATATAATAAAGTCCTATCGTAATCCTAATAGTCTATTATGGTGAACTTAAAGAAGAAAAAATAAGGTGTGAAGTTGTTTTGAGAGAGAGTGTGGAAAAAAATAATCCTTATACTCAAACTAAAATCATTGTGTGAAAAATGAGGATGTTGTTTTGAACTGAGGACACAAGTTGCAATATCGGAAAATGAGTACCTTGGTGCGGGATCAAAGAGGATAGGTGTTGGTGAGTGGTGAGTCTGTGTCATGGTCTGATCCATATGAGCGAGCCTAATAGTGATAGCATGCATAAACATAATGAAAATAATCGGGATTGATAGCCAGATAATTGCGTAAGCTAAAATAAGGATACTCTTGTACAAAGGTTTTGTTATGAGTCATTGTGCGTCGCTTGAGGACAAACAACGAATTTAAGTTTAGGGTGTTGATGTACCGTGGTTTCATGGTATTTTCAATGCTTTTTCCTTAAGTTAAGTGTCTGTCTAAGGCCTTTTTCTAGTAGTTTTACTGTATTTTTCTCTTTGTTTGCAGGAAAGATGTCGAGAATTAAAACGTGGAAGAACTGTGCTAATTAAAACGCGGAAGAAATGTGCTAAATTTGCAGAAGTGATGACCTACGGAGACATCGACGGTCCCTCGACCCCTCGACGGTCCGCAGGTGGCAATCGTCATGTAAAAAAATGCTGCTGAAGTAAGATGGAGGAATTCTGACCAAGTGTGGGGCTACGGAAGCTATCCAAAGACTGTCATATCCACGATGGACCGTCCTACACATCCGTCATTGCTAACAAAAGTAGCAACAGTACCCGTCTTGAAAAGATTCGAAGTGTGGAGAAATGAAAGCCATCGACGGACCATCATTCACTAAATGAACCGTCATCGTGGTGCCTCGATGGTAACAGTGCATTGCAGAAGAAAGCAGCTAAAAATATTCTAACTGTGGAACGATGGGAGGCCTCGATGGTCCGTCGTGCCCTCGACTCCGTCGGTTTGGTCGTCGACTCAGACGGTTTTTGGGAATATTTTCCTTAAATATATTTTCGTTTTTTGTTAGGACATATATTATTAATACTTGTAAAAACCTCATTTTTAGGGTTAGACTCTTTGGTTTTGATTAGTTTTATTATCGTAGTTGTTGAACTTGAGATTTAGGAATATATTCTACTTTCCGGAATCATTTGGTGCAAGACTTTGATTTATTCAAATAATTTTCTGGATTTTTGTCAATCTCATCAAAGTAAGTCCTTGAATTCCAGTCTAATCAATATGAGTTGTGTGATTGTTAACATGGATAACGATATCCATAACAAGGGTTGTGGAAACAATGGGTAAATAACAATGTAAAAACTAGCTAAAATAAAAATTCTAGAATAGTGTCTTGCATGTATTGATAATTCTTTCGTTAAGAAGTAATTTTAAAGAGTAAATGCGTTAGAACTCGCCTTGTTTCTACTTGCCGGACCAAGAAGGTAGATAATAAGAAAAGAATTATCAACGTAGATTTTGTATACACTATCTAATAGGCTAGTGTCGATTGGTGTGAAGTAACAACTAAGCCATACATCGATTATTCATACATAACATACAACTAAGGTTTAGTAAAGCATATACACGTAGGCGGACAAGGTGCCGAGTGAAATTCCCTTGTTTCCAGACCAAGGAATTAGGGATACATAACTTACAACTTTGAATTTAAGATACTAGCAAAGAATTATTATAGGTAGACTTACTGCGTTATGAACATGTGGGGAACACTTATGCCCTCGTTACTCTCATCACTTGATAAATATCAAATATTCATATTAACTACTTGTTTACTTACACATATTTAATTCCTTTTGTTACTTAAAACCCCCATTTTATTACCTGTTTTCGCAAAGGACTTGATTAAATGGAAGTAATTGTAAGTTAAAGTTAAGTCTTAATCATTTTCCTCGTGGGATTGATTCCAACCTCATAGTTGGGTTCTTTACTTCGTACGACCGCATATACTTCTTTTCGAGAAGTAAATTTAAGCGTATAAGTCACCCTCTATCTACTATATTTTCCATCGATTGAATGAGCAAATATAATCCAAACCATCCCTCTAATATCAAGGTGATAAACATTGGTGATGACAATTTCATAAATAAAAAACTTAGCTGATTATAAAAAAATATTGAATATTTTCAGGTTATAAATATCAATTAAGAATTAATTTTTGTGATCTGTCAATTTGGAGTTCAATGTCATATTTGTGGTAACCCTGCAACATGTCAAATTGACATATTCCCCTTCCCCTTCTATTCCAAAGTTAATTCAATAGGCTTTGACAAGTAGAATGAGACTCTATCTTTATTCTTGTCCTATTAACCAGTTCTTCAAAAGATCTATTTGATTGGGGTTTCTTTCTCTGTTGGTTTAAGTCACCACAAGGTGGATTCATAGATTTGAACAATGAAAATAAATGCTGAGTGACTGATCGAATTGATCAGGTCATGCAAGAACAAGGTTGAAGTATACCATTCTATTAGGATACCTCATTTGCATACATCGCTACAGTTCAACTTGATAGCTATTGTAAGATAAAAGGCTGGTCTTGCTGTGACCTTCTCTTGAATTCTCCAAAAAAAACTTAAGTTGCTAGCTCCATCCCCTCATGGGAAGAGACCCGGCATTGTCTCAATTGAGCTATCAAAACCTTGGGAAGTCAAAATAGGATTCTCTTACTACTAATATACTTTCGACATTTATATACTCCG
Source organism: Solanum peruvianum (assembly GCA_027705065.1). NCBI lineage: Eukaryota > Viridiplantae > Streptophyta > Magnoliopsida > Solanales > Solanaceae > Solanum > Solanum peruvianum. Next base: position 22,505,988 of record JAKWJD010001759.1, read on the forward strand.
CTCTTGTCTACCTAGCATTAATCGTGGGCACGATAACTGGTACACTAGAGGTGCGTCCTTTTCGGTCGGTTCGATCTATGATATATCATTCATGGACGTTAACAATCCATCCATTTAGAAGCATAATATCCCTAAAAGTGAAGGGAAAGGTTCAAAATTGAGGAAATACTTACGGTGGATACTAGGAATCCAAAGACGAGAAAGGGCGTTGTAATAATCGACAAAATGCTTCAGGAGTTGAAAATAAGCATATATCCGAAGATTCTCGAAAAAGGCAACCTTATGAATATATATATATATATATATATATATATATATATATGTGTGTGTGTGTGTGTGTGTGTGTGTGTGTGTGTGTGTGTGTGTCTGTATTATATGTATATTATAGCAAAGTTTATTTTAGATTTGCTTGGAAAATTACTTTTATGTAATAAAATAGTAATTAAAAATGACTTTTATGTAATAAACTCTAAAAAAAATTACTTTACATGTTAAATGAAGAAGTAAATTTAATGTAATAAACCTTGAAGTTTGATGAACACCATCCTAGTGGTAAAAATTTATCCTTTTATCTTCTTTATCTAACAATAACAAGTATTTTTTTTTTTTTTGATCTTGAACGATTAACGTGTATATATGTAAACTGACATATGATGAACCAAGGATGAAATCCTTTTGTAGAGAATCCATTAAAATCAATACATTCAAACAACAAAACAAAATCTTTAAAACACAAAACAATGGATCAATAATATTTGAATAAAAACAAAATATAAATGAAAATGGGTCAGACAGATAACTAGTTATCTCTACCCTATATATACTTGAAGGAGAACATAATGTGTCTATCACTAGTAAATTACCCCTGCCAAACAACAACACATCAAGAAATTAAGACTAGGGATGTGTTTTGTATGAAAGAAAAAGTTTTCCATTGAAAATGCTTTCTTGGAAAACAGGTGGATTTAAAACTTATTTTTTTTATGTTTGATTGGGGTGTAAAAATTACTTTATAATGTTTGGTTGGTGAATGATTTTTTTTTGAAAAATATGTTTTTTTTTGGCTTAAGACTAAAAAAAATTCTTTAGGTAAAATTTCATATAGAAAATTGAACTCCTGTAATAGATCTAGAACCTGAACCTGGGTATGGCCTGGGGAGCTGGTAGGGGTAGGATGTGGGGTTAACGTAAAAATTAAAAAAGTTTAAATTTGTTATCTTTCCTAAGATATTTTTTTGTTATTTTTTTACAGGATGTCTTGAGTGGGGATTGCCGGGGGTTGGGGAGTTACCGAGTGATTGTGATGTAAAAATGACTCTTTTACAAATTTGATATCTTTTTCAAAAATAATTTTTTTAAAAAGATATATTAACAGGGTGGCGGGGGAGTGGGTGGGGGGGGGCGATTGGCCTATTTTTATTATTTTTTTCTTAAAAAAATATTTTTCAAAATTAATTTATTTTGGGGTGGGGTAGGGGGGAAGGGAGTAGGGCTGATTGGGGTTGGGTTGGGTTAAGTAAATCTCAATATTTGAAACATTTTTTAATTATAAAATAATTTTTTTTGTATGAGGGGGATTTAGAGGGGGGGGGGGGGGCTTGATTGTAGGAAAAACTATATTTGAAATTTCAAAAAAATAAGAAACTTTAAAGTTTTAGTTTTTTGTTTGAATGAGGAGGGTTGGGTACGAGGTATGGATAGAGAAGGAATAAAATTAAAGGATAAAGTAGAGGTTTGAAAAATGATTTTCTTAACTTTCAAAAGGAAGTCATTTTTCTTAAACTTGAAGAAAATGAGTTGATTTGGAAAATAATTTGAAGACATTTAAGCCAATCAAACATAAAAAAATTGATAAACATTTTCCAGAAAATTTTATCTTCCATAACAAACACACCCTAAAGCGAAAAAAGTAATAACAACAACAATAACACCTTTTAATGGGGACAATTATGATTGTCAGAAGATGTTGATTATCCGGGCTCACGGAAGTTGTATCCTTCTAATAGCTTTGGTTTTGCTATACATCGCAAAACCATCTGGTTTCTCATCTTTATTCTTGTTATTCTTTCCATTTCCTGATCTCATGTTTAATGTCCATTCTAGCTGATTAGCTAGTATTAGTGATTGTTCTTTCTCATAATCTTAAGCAACATCTTCATCACATAACTTTTTCCTCTCATTCTTACCATCCTTTTCATTAATAAGCACCTAGTTTTGAGTAGCTCTAGCCATAAATGATATCTCTTGTTCAATTAAAATCTGGATGAACGAAAAATTTATGCATTTAATTAATTGAGATGATTAACATTTTCGGTATTTGAAGATTCTTCCATCATCGCATCACCTGTTGTCATAGAAGAAACATGTTGTCAAATGATTAATTAGATTATATAATGCAAGTACATGATTATTAGATATGTCAAATGTCTAAAATTAGAATAAAACCATATATAGAGGAGAAATATTAATTATATAAGTACTCGTCATATCCTGGGAGCACCCCCTAGATGTTACCGGCGTCATCGTCCTAATGGAGGGCTAAGACTAGTCTCTAAGCTTATATAATTACATTCATAGGTGAAAAATGCGAAAAAAACTAAAAATTTTCTATATTTATCTTGAGGTTTATATAGAACTTTCGCATACACATAATATAGTCATATAGAGTATGCATAGACCCTTCGTATAAGAAGATTACATAGTCTTCTAGTTTTATTGCACATAGATATATAAGATACTTAACATAGTCTTAAACAAATGTCTTATCTCATAACATATCTAAAATAAGAGTATATCAATTTGGCATATCCCATACATCAATGTAATAAAGCCACATATAGGCTATACAATCTTTATTACTCAAATGAAAAGTAAAGAACTAGATTTATTATAACTAGAACAACATCAAAATCATGATAGTGACATTACCCTCGGAAATTGAGGACCTACTCAACTTGGATGTGCGAGAATTCCAAGTCTTCCTTCAAGGTCGTCTCAAGAGCCCTTCAACGAACCGAACCTATATTGTTGGGAAAAACAGACAAAGATTGGTTTGTACACCAGTTGTACTAAGTATAAAACCATATACACACATCATAAAATCATGCAAAAAAGGGGAAATTTCATTAAGATATGCAATTTACTTTTAAAAGCCTTTTGCACATTCAAGAAGCCTATACCAATCAATAAAACATATTCATTAAGTCAAAATCATGTACATCACAAGACCAACAATGCTAAGTCTATTGAAGCCAACATGCATACTACATAATTGAGCACATAACCAAGACAACTCTATAATAAAGTTATAATAGCAACAAGCTTGGACAATAGTTCATTACAACACAACTAAAGCAAGACAATTACCCATGAACCCTCATTAAGTCAACTAGTGCTATAACTAAGCAAACTCCCATAACCTTACTCAATCAAGTAAACTCAACAAGAATCATAAGCAATGTCCAACTTCACATAGCATATCATGAAGACTAAATATCATCATACTTTAGCAATGGAGACCAACACATGTTCATAAGTGAAACCAATCATCATATAGTACCATCAATATGCAAGATCTTCATATACATATCATGTACAATTATAAGCATATACATATGTATGAACACCCTTCTAAGACTTCCGTAAAAGCTAACTTGTGCAATATTTAGGTAGAGTCTCAAGCCGCTACCTCGACTAAGATAAAACCCTTAGGTTATCCTAGTTAGAGTTGATTTCATTAATTTATTTTACCTTTTGGGAGCATCTTTCCTTAACCGACATAGACTACTCGAAGACCTTTGCTGACCCTCAAGCAAATCCCCGTCCTGGCTAGTTATATAAGTGGAAGAAAAACATCAAGTGTTGCACGAGTAAAACATAATAAAAGGGAAAAATATGTCATGTCATAACATTGGCCAAAATGACACTTAAGTCTGAATAACTTAAAGCAACTACAAACAGAAATACTATAGTCTACGAAGCCTCTAACTATATAGAGAGAGATGTTGGGACAGACCCCACAACATCCTAAAAGCTAAGCTAATATAGAAATAAAAAGGATGTCATCGAGAATGCAAAGAGGCTCACCACAAACTCTGAAGCTTAATCTGGATAAACGAAGCGCTGAGTGTTGATCCTTGGTACCTGTGTCTGCATCATGAAACGATGCAGGCGAACTAACATAAGTACATTGAATTTACGAGTATGCAAGTTGGAGAGATAAACAAGGACTTAAGCTAGAGGGGATTAAATTGAATTACCTTAGCTCATCTCAACTCTAGAATATACTTAACTCAAAATACATATAAAGCAGTTTGAATCATATGCAAGATGTGTGTGTGTTTATATATATATATATATATATATATATATAAAAAGCTCATAAAATATTGAAAAATACTTAGTTCGTTATAGGAAATGCAACTCAACTTTACCTATATAAGATAGTAATACCACCTCAGTAGGAGTTTCTCCAACTAAAAACCATCACTATGAGCATAAGTGATCATACAACGCCTTACCTCAAGTTGCAAGATGAACATTCTACACCTTGACATTAGTTTAGGACCTTACTCAACTTAGTGGATTCACTAGCTCTCCTTATGCGATCATCTAAAAAGTATGGAACGTAAATTGCCATGTTGGCTACTTGGCTTACATGGAAACTTGAGTTAATATGAAATCTCGTCCCCACATTGGTGCTCAATACTACTCCCAAAAATGTACTTTATCTCATACTTTTATTAAAACTTCCTTCCTTTGGGTTTAGATAATTTACTGAACCTATTAGTTCAAGATCCTTTTGGAATCAATGTTCCACTTTTAGTTCAAAACTCTTTTGGAACTTCTAGTTAACTCCTTTACTCAAATGTGAAATGTTTGTAGAACTCTAGGAAATACTTAGTTCCCTTTTATCTTTTTAAGAATTGAACTCAACTGTTCCTCTTTACATAACTTGAAACTTTAACTCTTAGGGCATACTTAGTTCCTTTATAGCTTTTGAGGTATGAACTCAACTCTTTACTTGACTTAAGTTGAAACTTTAACTCTTAGGGAGTACTTAGTTCATTTGAGAAATGAACTCAACTCTTTACTTGACTTAACTTAAAACTTTAACTCTTAGGGAATACTTAGTTCTCTTATAGATTTAAGAAATGAATTTAACTCTTTAATTGACTTGAACTTTAAGTCTTTAAAACAAAGTGAAAACATTTGTTAAAGATTTAGAAAACATTACCTTGTCTTGATTCTTAACTTTTAGACTTGGCTCTTAACCTCTTTGACTTGGATCTAACTTTCCTTGAATTGAATTATGGATTCAAGGATCATGATCTCATGTTTATTAATAATTTCATGATTTTTAGATGTACCATTGAGTGTTGGAAACAACTAGGAATGAGGGGTACATCACAAAGGAACTAGTACGAAGAGATAAGGAAAGATCCGGGTCTCCAGGGGGTCCTGGCGCTCTGAGAGGCGCAGAGCACATAGCCAGATCAAAAGAGGCTGTCCTGAGGTGCTCTCCGAGGTGTGGTGCGCCAGAGCCTTACGGATAGACTCTGTTCTGAGGGGCAATTGGAGGCGCGGCGCCTCAGCATCCCCCCAACGGGGTTTTCGACTTTCTTCTTTATTTTTCATCTCTAAGCCTTCAAAACTCCCATGGATCCCACTCCAACCGCTTAGGATCCCTAATGAACTTATAACACAATAAATTAAACCCGAAACAGTCCTAAATCATGGATTACAACTAACAGGGATCAACAACAATCCAATCAACAAGAACGTCAAACTTTCTTTCAAGATTCCAACTTCTAATATGAGTTAATTCATGAACTTGACTCATTTAAATGAAATTATTGTGTGGGTGAACTAACCCAACACAAAATATCCAACATACCTTGTTAGGGATCACCCACGACGAAAATCCACGAAGCTAAACTTTGTCTTCTCGTGTCTTCTTCTTCCTTCTCCTCTTTTCTTCTTGCTCTCAAAACCCCAGTCTATTCTCAAAGTGCCTAAACTGAATGGGATAAATTTAAAGCCCAACAGATTCCTCCAAAACGAACTTGAAAAATTTTTAAACTTGGCTTCGTTGGAAAGGTATTCCAATGAGATTTCCATCCATATAAAAAAATCACCACAAATTCTCCTGAGCTTGATGTTATGTCCATTTGTTAATGGCCAAAACCCACTTTTGAAATCTGGAAATTTTCCAAATTTTCCCATTTTTTCTATATTTGTTTCTCCTTGCTTTTCTTAGATTAATTTTAGTTTGTCTAGAATACGGATGCTACAATACCTCCCCCTTGGGATCATTCGTTCTCGAATGGGAATTATTTCTCTAAGCTAAGGATATATTTCATTTCGGCACTCAAGAACACAAGTAAGTATTACATGATTATACATAACCCCATAAAGTGTTAAGGAGAGACTTTAGTACCTTGATTTGCCTCCTCTCCAGATTCAAAGAAATGTGTACATCTCTTCTTCATACCCTCCTCTTCTTCCCAAATCGCTCATTTAACAAATTAGTTCCTCCAAAGGATGTTGGCTGAAGAAACTTCTTTTGTCCTCAACTTGGGAACTTGCCGATCCAAAATTTGAACCGAAACTTGTTCATAGGATAAGTTATCCTTAATACCAAAATTTTCTATTGGTATTATCAATGAAGGATCACCCAAGCACTTTTTCAACAATGAAATATGGAATACCGGATGAGCCACTTCTAACTCTTGGGGTAGCTCCAAAACATAAGCCACATTTCCCACTGTTTTGGTGATTCTATAAGGTCTAATATACCGAGGACTATGTTTCCCCTTTCTACAAAACCTCATAACTCCTTTCATAGGTGAAACCTTTAGGTTCACCCAATCATTAACTTTAAACTCTAATGGCCTTCTTCTAAGGTTTGTGTAGGATTTTTGGCAATTATGCGCTGTCTTCAACATTTCTTGAATCACTTTCACCTTTTCCATAACTTGGTGAACTAAATTTGGTCATATGAACACTACTTCGCCAATCTCGAACACCCAATAGGAGATTTGCATCTTCACCTATAAAGAGCTTCATATGAAGCCATTTGGACTCTCGAATGATAAATATTTTTGTAAAAAAGAATCGATGATAGTAGGTCATCATCCCAATTTCCCTTGAAGTCGATCACACAAGGTCTTATCATATCATCTAAGGTCCAGATTGTGCACTCTGCTTGTGAATCTGTATGAGGATGAATATCAGTGCTAAAATTCACCTTGGAACCCAAATATTTATGGGAAGATTTCCAGAATTTTGTAGTAAATTGTGCACCTCTATCTAAAATAATGGAGATCGAGACTCCATGAAAACTTCAAACTTCCTGAAGGTAAAACCTAGAATAATCCTTAGCCGAATAAGTAGTATTGACCGACAATAAATGGGTGACTTTGTCATTCTATCGACAATCACCCAAATGGAATCATGCACCTTCGCGATCTTGGTAAGCATTTGATGAAGTCCATATTAATCATCTCCCACTTCCATTCTGGAAGATCTATATTCTAGCTAAACCTCCATGTCTTTGGTGTTCTACCTTCACTTGCTGACAATTTGAACACTTGGAAACAAATTCATCATTATCTTTCTTCATGCCTTCCCACCAATATACCTCTCTCAGATCATGATACATTTTGGTGGAACCCAGATAAAAGGAATATCTAGATCTATGAGCCTCCTCCAAGATCTTTTCTTGAAGTCCATCCATCTTAGGTACACATAATCTGCCTTTGTATTTAAGCACACCATCTCCTCCTTGTTCGAAAGTCAATACACTTTGGCTATTGACACTTGCCTTCAAATAAAGAAGAATAGGGTCTTGATATTGATTCTCTTTCACTTCTCAAACCAACAATGATTTAGACCAATTGGTTAACGCTATGCCTCCTTATATTGAGTCCATAAGTTTGACTCTTAAACATTCAACCATGTGCACATCTTTTGTTAACTCCCTATTGTCTTCTTCGACATGTGAAATACTTATAACACCCCTCAAATGACTTAGGTGAAGCTAGATACTAACATGGTTTTAATTATTGTATAAGGTACTAAAAGGTATAAAATGTATTATTGAGGCAGTGTCTAGAGTTTTATGTGATTTTGAAGTGAAACGTCATGGGACGACCGAGACGTTCAACGACTAAGTAACCTATGTTCCTCATATGTGGTTATGTGACTAATTGTGTGTTTAATGAGTCAATGAGGTCATTATATGAGTTATTATAGTGTTTATAGTCTGCTTGTACAGTTTCATGAAGTTTGGGGTCAAACGTCCAAGATCGTCCATGACGTTCCAAAGGTTTGCCTTGAATGACCTTGTGTGTCAATGCATGTTTTGTCAAGTTTTACGTGTTCGTTTTGCATGGAATTGATGCTGTAAGTCCTAAAATTATATACAAACATATTTGGGTTGGAAATGTCTGGGTACGACTCCAGGTAGGATCCACAAGGGTCCCTAGAGGAGGACCGCAACTCAAGACTTGAAGTTGCATGGCAGGTTACATGTAGTGCCAAACGTTGAATTGTGGCGTCGATAGAGCCTGCAAGTCTGCAGGTTGATGTGATTCAGGAGCAACCAATGAAACCCCCATCGACAGGGCGTGGTCTCACCCAAGGAACGTCGATGCTAGGGCGTCGATGGAGCTGTAAAATGCCTGCAAGTTTTTGTTAAGGCTTGTGCATTTTGGGAAATTGACCCCAAGTCTTATAAAGTAGGAGTATGGTTATGTTGTGTTTAAGGGTATTTTAAGAGTATATAAGTCATATATCTCTCATTTAAACCAATCACCTAAATCAAAAATCATTCCTTCCCAAAGTTTCTTTAGAAACCTCCATGAGAGCTCAAGGTGAAGATAGATCTTGAAGATGGACCTGCAATGGAGTTTCTTCTTCAATTATCATTGGATTTTTTTAATAAGGTATGTGTGTTCTTCATCTAAGGATTTCTATCACCTTAGAGTCAATTTCAAAAATGATTTTCAAAGATTTCAAAGAGATGAATAAGTCCATTTTTCTACTCTTAAGTCTTGGATTCTGCATGAAACATTTTCAAATATTAAGATATGATATTATTTATGTATAATTGATGTTTTCCAATGGAATTCTCCATGAAACCTTGACCTTCTCAAATATCTCAATTTGACTAAAATATGGGTTATGCGATCATTATTTCATATTAACGAATTCAAGTGTAGATTGTTATGAGATTTTTATTCATGTATAGACTATGATTGATTGGTTTATAGGATGTTCCAATTTGAAAAATTATATTTTGTATATTCTTAGATCCAGTAAATATTAACCTTATCGAATTGATACTGACTTAATGCTTATGAATTATAGTGTAGTTTTCTATGGGTTATTGATTGATCTAATAATTGTATTTAATTAATCTCTAGATCGTCTTAGATTGATAAATATATATTGAATTTACCTAGATTCATTGAGTATTATAGTTTATGTATTTAATTTGATGTTCATGGCAATGGGTAAGGGCCTATTGGTATTAATTGGATGATTTAGCTTTGGATTAAAGTGGTGAGATGTAATGGGTGGTATGCTTCCCTAACTCTCTTATTATTATGTATAGCTTTTGTATTACAATGATGAGTGGTCTGGTCCACTCATGGTAGTGGTGCTATGCATATTGATGTGGCCTTGTCGGCGTTACATTATGTAATATGATGATCATGGCCTTGTCGGCAGTACTTGAAGTATTATGATGATTTGTGTAATTGACTTATGTGGAGTATGAGTATATCTATCTACATGTGATTAAGTGAAATTATGCGTTATTCTATGTATATTAAGAGATCATGTTAGAGTATGACTATGTGTTCATGAGTGTAGTGTTAGAGTTGATGCATGATTGTCCCTAATTGACTATATAAGTCTATGATGGTATATTTATGATGTTATAGCAATGTATAGGATGACATAAAGATGATAAGGGTCATTTCTAAGTGTATGAAAGAATAATATACTATATGTGATAAAGTAAAGAAAATTATGTCTTGTTTCGGTAGACTTCTGTCCCTCACTTGATACATGTATGAATGATATGTGAATATGATATGTCTTGAAAAGGTAGGCTTAGTGACCCCTTGTCATGTATGAATGAATGAAATGTGAGACGTTAAATGATGTTAAGAAGGTCATGTATGTGGAAAAGGTTTTGTTATGAATTTTAAGTCAAAGAGTCGTAATGGTATCCTTCATGTAAAGAATGATGGACTCAGGGTTGATTGCCTAGAAAAACATCATATCATCCTTACGAAAGTCATGATGAGCTATCTTAGTCACTATTGAAAGGTATCCCTAGTGAACTTCTTTGTTAGGGTGAATGTGATTGGGTTATGAACTAGATATGGAACCTCTTCATGAGATCCTTTAATGTGAATTACCCTGGAGAACAAAGGCTAGCACAGAGTGAGTGTGTTATGGAAAGTAGATCTACTTGGGAAGGAAACTAGATTACAATGTAGCTTTACTTGAGAAAGAGACTAGAGTGCATAGAAGCCCTTCATATTCCTTAATCATGTGACTACATGGAATTGTCCTAGTTCTACCTTTGGTAAGTAGAATTCCCTCATCGTAGTAGGTTAGAACTCCGGATTCCATATCTAGCTATGATGGTCTATATCGGTTATTTCCTATTCTCATCATATGGGATATGTACTAGCATTGGAGAAGTTCGATGAAGTTTAGGTCGTGGTATGGGACGCTATCTAGAAATTGAACAATAGGCTTTGAAGGTGTTAGTTCGAGTCCCTAGATCTTTTCCAAGACCATTGCTTAAATGTTCTTATATTATGAATGTGTCTTAAATGAACTAATGAATATAATGACTTAAGTTAAGAAAGCATGTAAATGAATAAGTACTTATGTGGAGTAGTTAAGGGTTGTTTAGTTAAGGTGTTAAGGGGGCATATGAATTGTCACTTCATCTTACCTAGGTATGTCTTAAGAATGACTCTAATTTGGAAAGACAGTTGATTAGGTGGATATGATCTAAGACATTGGAAGTCTTAAGGATTACTTAGGTAATCTCGAATAGGTCAATCATGGACGTTATCTTTTTGATTTACTTAACTAAGTCTTTTGGTAGCCTTTGGGAGGAGAATGTCATAATATCTATGTGTTGATGTACTTAATGAGAATGATTCTATCATAGGTCGTCTATAGGATCTCTTAAGTGTGTGTAAGGGATTTTATGGGTGGTCACTTCACAGCTCACTCAAGTGAACTTTAGAATAACAATTGGTAGGAGGATCTGATGTTCATGTGCTTAATGTGTTTTAAATGTGTATATCTCATTATAGGTGGTCTCAAGGATTATTTAGGTGTGCCTAGAGAGTTCGTATGGGTGGTCTCTCTTTGGCTTACTTAAGTGAGTCTTAGGATACTGTATAGTGAGGGAATTACATTCTAGAATGTGTCTAAAGTGAAGTTATGAAACTTCATTGTAACAATGAAGAAGTTCACTGTAATGTGTTCTCTAAAAATGTCATAAATTGATTAAATGATTAATTATGTGTTTCTAAGTTATTAAATGTTATTCTTATTCTTATAGTATGATTTTTTAATAAAAATTCATGAAAAGCATGTTATTTACTAAATTTTCTTTTTTTCGTGGTTTTTGCATGGCTTCCATACTTAGTGCATTTAGTGTGCTAAACCCTTCTTTTCTCTTTTTGATTTATGTGTAGGGAATTGGATTCCTTGATAAGGCATGGAGGATGGATAGGTGTCTAAGGGTTAAAGATGAAGTATTGGTGAGTCCTCATCGATTTGAGGACAATATCAACATGTTTGTTTATGTCTTAGTCTTTCATTTACGTCTTGTATCAGCTTAGTCCTGAGTGTGGTATACTCCAAAGTTTAGATGGTTCAATGAGATGTTGTAAAGGTTTCATATTTTAAATAAATGTCTTCTTCGTGCATAATTATTATGGAAAGAGCTCTTCGTGTGTGAATAAAGTTTTATATTCTTACTCATTTTAGAATGTTTATTATGTAATGAATGATACGAGTGGCTTTTATTAGACTTCTTGAAGTCTCATTTTCCATGTGATGACAGCAGGATGCTCGAACTTCTAGGATCTACAAGCTGGTCATTATAGTACTTCCCATGGACAACCTGCTTAAGGAATAAACAACTACATTAGCCTTACCTGAGTGGTAAAGAATACTCATGTCATAATCCTTGAGTAATTCCAACCATCTTCTCTGTCTGAGGTTGACCTCTTTCTGAGTGAACACATATTGGAGGATCTTGTGATCAGTGAATATATCCACATGAACAATATAAATAATGACATCATATCATTAATGCAAATACTACTGCAGCCAATTCTATGTCATGAGTTGGACAATTCATCTAATGAACTTTCAACTATCTAGAAGCATAAGCTATGACCTTTCCATTTTGCATTAATACACAGCCCAAGCAAACTCTTGATGCACCACAATATACCACAAAGCCTTGAGTACCTTCTGCTAAGGTCAAAACCAGAGAAGTAGTCAATCTATTTTGCAACTTCTGAAAGATTTTTTCACAAGCTTCTGACAATTGAAACTTGACTGTCTTCTAAGTTAGTTTGGTCAAAAGAGAAGAGAGAGATGAGAATCCTTCTAGAGATCTCCTATAATACCAATATAAGCCCAAGAAACTCCTTATATCTTTCGGAGATGTGGGTCTAGTCCAACTCTGAATTGCTGCTATCTTCTGAGTGTCAACTTTGATACCTTCACCAAAAATAATGTAGCCTCGGAATGCTAGACTTAAGCAAAAACTCGCACTTGGAGAACCTGGCATACCACTTCTTATCTCTCAAAGTCTGAAGAACAAACTTTAATCGAATAGCATGATCTTCTTCATTCCTTGAATAAGTCAGTATGTCATCAATGAATACTATGACAAACAGATCCAAATAAGGTTTGAAGACTCGGTTCATAAGATGAATGAATGACGTGGGTGAAATAGTCAAACCAATAGTCAAACCTAGAAATTTATAATGCACATACCTTGTTTTAAAAGTTGTCTTGGGAACATCAAATTCCCTAACTCTTAACTAATGATAGCTTGATCTTAGGTCAATCTTGGATAAGAAAGAAGCACCCTGAAGTTGATTGAAGCGATCATTTATCCTTGGAAGAGGATAGTAATTCTTCATGGTCCCTTTATTTACCTGACAATAATCTATACACATCCTAAGGGACCTATCCTTCTTCCTAACAAACAAGAACAAAACGCCCCAAGAGAGACACTTTTTCGAATGAAGACTTTATCTAACAAATAATTCAGCTGTTCTTTGAGTTCTTTTAGTTCTACTGGTGCCATTTGTATAAAGAAATAGAGATAGGAGGTGTAACTTGAATAACATCTATGCCGAAGTCTTTCTCTCTTTCACGAGAGACTCCGACTAGATTATTAAGAAAGACTTCTAAAAACTCACTGACTATAGGACCTAAATGAAGGGAGGGTACCTCAACATTTGAGTCATTAAATCGGAATAAGTGATAGATATATCCCTCAGAAACTAACTTCTTTGCCTTAAGGTACAAAATGAAGAGGCCCTTAGTCACTATTGAACTACTAGCCCACTCTATGAGTAGCTCATTTGGTATCTTGAATTTGAAAACTCGAGTTCTATAATCTGTTGATGCATAGCCAGCATGGAGCCATTCCATACCTAGAATGACATCAAAATCCACCATGTCTAACTCTATCAAATAAGCCATGGTAATCTTTTGATTGATTGAAACAGGACTATCACGATAGACTCTTTTCTCTAGAATAGATTCCCCAACAGGTGTGGAAACATGGAAAGGTTGACAAATCTTTTTAGGGAGAATTTTAAACTGATGTGGAAGATAAGGAGTTACAGAGGATACACTTTCTCCTGGCCCTAATAAAGCATAAACATCAAAAGTAAAGACTTTGATCAAACTCGTGACAACATCTGGAGAGTTCTGTTGCTCTTGGTGTCTAGTGATTTCATAGAAGCAATTTGCCCCTCCGCCAGTACCAGAAGTAGCTCCTCTAGGTGAAGCCATATTTTGTGGAGCAATTGATGAAGATTGGGCTCCGTTGCCTGATTTTCACCACCTTGCTTTTTATTAGGTCATTCTTTCATGAAGTGACAAGCTTGACCGAATTTGAAAAAACATGTCTGGCCATCACGACATTTGCCAGGCTAGATTCTAGAACATTTACCACACACGGAACTCCCACTACCTTTTTGTGCCACACTACCTTGAGATTGGGCAAATCTAGACTTGAATTGGTGTGAATTGTAACCGTTATTCTTACCTCAGTTTCTGGGTATAGGTGCACTAGTAGATGATGGTTTATACCCCTTTGATTTCGTGAATTGTTGTCGGCTCGAACCTCCTTTATGTTGGCAAGACTCATTCCTAGTCTTTGCCTTCTTGTTTCGGTAATCTTCTCTATCCTTCATCTTCTTTTTTTTTTAAACTTGTTGAACGTATACCACAAGGCTGGATATATCCATGTCACCTATAAACATGGAAGCCCTACTTTCCTCGCTTGAAGCACGACCCTTCCCTGCATCAAACAGACTCATTGTGCTCCTCATGTCTTTCACCATCTCCGGAGCGTAGGGAGATATCTGGGTAAACTTCAACCCTTTTTCATGCACACTCATGGAGTCCTGTATTAAGAAACTCCATCACCTTGTCTTTCTTTATTTCACTAGGAAAGAACCTCCCCAAGAAGGCTTCCTCGAAGAAAGCCCAACTTGGATGTGGTCCATCCTCAGCCCGACCATCCTTCCAGTGATCGAACCATGTTCTAGCCACACCTTTCCGTTGGTATGCAGCCATTTCAACCTTTCCGCATCGACCACATGCATTACCTCATACACCTTCTTTAACTCCACTATAAAGCTCTTTGGATCTTCACAATTTTTTGATCAGGCGAACCTAGTGGGATTCATCCTGAGGAACTCACAAATTCTCGATGTATCCGCCCTTTCCTATCGAGCTCCTCTTTGCTGCCCGACTTGGTTGGTCACAACCTGATTCAACATCCGGAAAGATTCTGGGAATTCAGCATTGGTAACCCTCCTGGAGGTTGTACCTCTGGTTCATTTCAAACATCTTGTCCTTCAACATTCCTCCGTGGACGACCTCTAAATGCTCTTCTTAGAGGAATGATGATTTGTAAGTACATGTAAGCATGAATTAGACAGAGACTTTTAGAGATTAACTCTCCATGAGAAATAAATTGAAAGAAGGGAAACAATCGTAAATGTCGTGGCAACCTAATCATAGATGTGGCTCGTTTCACACCAATGAGTAAGACTCTACATGCACGATTTCAGAAAGTCCCTAGGACTCTTGGACTCTATGATCTAATACTAAGTTTTTCACGCTGCGAGCCTACACCCTGGGTGGGACTGGCACTCGAAGACCATTGTTAGCCCTTAAGAGTACCCCTGGCTTGATTACTTATATAAGAGGAAGGCAAACCTCAACTTTGACACGAGTAAAACATAATAAAAGGGAAAAATATGTAATGTCATAACTTTTGCGAAAATGGCACTGGAGGGTGAATAACTGAAAACAACTCCAAACTGAAACACTATAGTCTACGAAACCTCTAACTATCTAATGAGGAATTTCGGGACAGACCCCATAATATCCTAAAAGCTAAGCTAATACATAAATAAAAAGGATGTCCTCCAAAATAAAAGGAGGCTCACCCTAAACTATGAAGCTCACACTAGATCAACGAAGTGCTGATTGTTGATCCTTAGTACATGCGTCTGCATCATGAAATGATGCAGGCCAACAAGTATCAGTTTATTGAATGTACGGGTATGCGAGTTGGAGAGGTAAACAACGACTTAAGCTTGATGGAATTAGATGAACTTACCTTGATTCTGCTCAACTCAAGAGTATACTTAACTCAAATGATTTCCATGTAAAGCAGTTTAAATCACATGCAAGATGTATAAATGTTTATATAGAAAGCTCATAAAACTGTAAAATCTGCTTAGTTGGTTATAGGAAATGCAATAACAAACTCAACTTTACTTATATAAGAAAGTAATATCGTCTTTGTGGGAGTTTTTCTAACCGACAACCATTACTATGAGCCTAAGTGATGATACAACGTCTTACCTCATGTTGCAAGACGATCATCCTACACCATGCCATTGGAATAGGTCCTTACTCAAATTAGTGGATCCATTAGATCTCTTACGCGATCATCTAAAAATTATTAAACATCAATTCCCATATTGGCTACACGATTTACATGGAGACTTGAAATATGAACTGTCTTCCCCTTAATACTGCTCCCGAAAATGTACTTTAGCTCATACATTTAATGAAACTTCCTTCCTTTGGGTTGAGATAATTTACTGAACCCATTGGGTTTCAAAAACTCCTTTTGGAATCAATGTTCCTCTTTTTGTTCAAATATCTTTTGGAACTTCTTGTTTCCCTTTTAATTCAAATGTGTAACATTTGTAAAACTCTAGGGAATACTTAGTTCCCTTATATTTTTTGAGAATTGAAACCAACTCTTGATCTTTACTTAACTTGAAACTTTAACTCTTAAGGAATATTCCCTTATAGCTTTTGAGATATGAACTCAACTCTTTACTTGAGTTAACTTGAAATTTAAACTCATAGAGAACACTTAGTTCCCTTATAACATTTAAGAAATGAACTTAACTCTTTACTTCACTTACTTGAAACTTTAACTCTTAGAGAATACTTAGTTCCCTTATAGCTTTTAAGAGAGGAACTCAACTCTTCACTTGAATTGAACTTTCAGTCTTCAAAACAAAGTGAACATTTGTGAAAGACTTTAGAAAAGTTTACCTTACATTGCTTCTTAACTTCTAGACTTGTCTCTTAACCTCTTTGTCTTTGACCTTACTTTTCTTGAATCAAATTATGTATCCAAGGATCATGATCATATGTTTATGGATGATTTCATGATGCTGAGATGTACCTCACAGTGTTGGAAACAACTAGGAATGAGGGGTACATCACATAGGAACTAGTAGAAAAATATAGGGAAGGAACGGGGGTCTCCAAGGGGTCTTTGCGCTTTGAGAGGCGCGGAGCGCTATAGCCTCACGGACAGAGGATGTGCTCAGGAGCTCAGAGAGGTACATCACGCCAGATCTTAACGCACAAACTCTGTCTAGAGGGGCTTTGGAGGCACGGCGCCCCAGCATCCCCCCAATGCGTTTTCGGACATTCTTTGTCATTTTACATCTGTAAACCTTCCCAAACTCTAAGAGATACACCCCAACCACTTAGGATCCCTAATTAACTTATTACCCAATGATTTAGACCTGAAACTATCCTAAAACATTGATTACAACTATTAGCGATCAACAATAATCCAATCAACAAGAATGTCAAACTTTCGTTCAAGATTCCAACCTCTAACATGAGTTAATTCATGAACTTGACTGATTTGAATTAAATTGGTGGTGTTGATGAACTAAACCAACACAAAATATCCCACATACCTTGTTAGGGTCACTGCCGACGAAAATCCACGAAGCTAAACTAGGTGATCTCACTTCTTTTTCTTCCTTCTCCTTTTCCCTTCTTTCTTTAAAAACCCTAGTTCTATTTTCCAAGTGCGTAAATTGAATGGGATCACATTAGACCCCATATATTACTCCGAAAACAAAATAATTAATTGACATAAGTAAAAGACCAAAAGACCCTTACTAAATCCGCCTTTGGAACATTCCCTGCTCAACAGCCCTTCTTCCGAAGGTCATACATCACTCATATGACCTCGGAAATTCACAAACTTGGTGTCTTTGGAATGATCTTCCATCTAGATTTCCATCCATATAGATAAATCACCCAAACTCTCCTGATATGGATGTTATGGACATTTGAAAATGGCCAAAACACACTTTTGAAATATGGACATTTTCTAGATTTTTCCCAAATTTGTTTCTCGTTGCTTTTCTTAGCTTAATTTTAGTATTTCTAGAATACGAGATGTTACAAATCCTTAGTTATAACACCAAAACTATGTAACAAAGAAATTTCTCATGGACGGAAGATTGTATTAGGTCAGGGATAATAGTAGAAAATGGGCCTTCTGATGTACTGAATTGGCACGAATCGGGACATCAAAGGATAAGAAACTACTGGTGCATTTCCAGCACCATGTGGATTAATGTGTGGTGAAAGAAGCGAGATCAAAGTATTGTAGGGCGATAAGATGACTGACTATTCATTCTTTGAAAAATCCTCAAACATCCACAATTAGCAAAAACATATGCTTCTTTAGTTCCATCATCACCCTTCTTGACAAATTCACGACATCCATCTACAGAAGGTTCCCCAAAATTATTAGCATGATTTTTTAGGCATATTTCATATTTAATCGTCATATCACCACTTGGATTTGAGTTTGAACTGTTTGTCATGGATTGATTTTTTTCTTTTTTTTTGCTAAAGACTTAAGACTGAAAATTTTGTTTTGCTTTTTTTTGTTTGAGTTTAAAGTCTCTTCAACAATGTGTGTAATAAACTTCATTAATTTTTTGTTTGACATAAATCTAATCATGATATTATCTATAACAAAAGTGAATTTATTTTAGTAATTACGCATAAAAAATATATGTACAAAACCTTATGAAATCATTATTTATAGTATGATATGAAGTTGAAGTTATGTTTGGACATTTTATGTTGTTTGTTTTCTCATAATAAAATCCTATAACTTGTAAAACTATTAAAATTGTCTCACTTGTTTATACTATCTTACCAAATTAGCAAATATTTTTAAAATTGCATATTATACTATCGCGAAGCTATTCAAAAATGTTTGATTATTTATTGACAAAACTCTATTTCAATAAAAAATAAAATAAACATAAGTTGTCATGTCTAGTATTGAATGTAATTATCCTACATACTATGTCTTGAACTTCCATTTTTCAATTATATTACTAAGAATATGAACTAACATTTGTTAATTTGAGTCATTTGTGGGTCAATTTGATTTGTAAATAAATTTGATTAAAAAAACGAATTTGGTTAACATAAATGGTAGAGTATGAATTTAAATAATGTAATAATAAATTGTATGGTGATAAAAATAAGTGTTGTATAAGATATAAATGGTTTTAAAAGTAATGGTATGGATTATATATTTTATATACATATGAAATAAATGGTTAGTACTTATAAATGTGGGTGTTCTAATAAATTTAAACTTTTACGATAATTTTTGAATTTGATGGTTTCTAAATCATGATTTTTGGAAAAATTGAGATTTCATATAATGAAATCAGCATAAAATCGCATGCCCAAACGTTGATTTAATCTTATTATTTCAAATTGCAATATAAAATTGCATATCATAAATTTTGCTTCTTAGAAGACATAATCCCCTATTTCTACACATATATCATCTAATTAAGTAGTCAAAATAGAGCTGAAAATATATTTCTCATACAACTTGTTTATTCTAAACTTGTATTTGGACATATGATATGATATCTTGATTTCAAATTAATATTTAGACATGCTATTTGAGAATAACATCTCCAAAAATACTATAATTTTAAATTTCAAACCCTAATTTCAATTTTTTAATGCAACACGTGACCTATAACATTATATTCATAAACTATCATTTTAAATTTCGTAAAAAGAACTCATGCTCGGCGTGAATAGATTATTCTTCCATGTGAAACAATTAAATTAATATAACTAACTAACTACTACTAGTGACGAGTGAATATTTATAAGATTATGTATATTTAAAACTTTGTAATCACAAAAGATATAATTATAAAAAAAATAAATGGATTTAACGATGCGACACCAGAGAATATTTCGATATCAAATCATGATTTCACACCCCCTGTCCGAATCCTAAGAAAATTTTTATTTCAATATGGTACTCAAATAGATTTTTAACAACTTAATTTAAAGTAAAAAATGAGAGGTTGAGTCTACACAAATTGATCATGCATGGTTATTACATTTAGGGGTCGTTTGATAGAGTGTGATAACAAAAATAATGCATGCATTAATTATATGTATTACTAATTCTTTGTTTGGTGCATTTTCCATGCTATTTATAATTAATGTTATTGTGTATTGAGGAGTGAATTACTAATACCTAGAAATCCATAATATTAGCAATACAAAGGATTTAATGCATGCATTAATATGGTCAAAGACTCACTTCCCCCTCAAAAGTAATTTTACATTTTTTCCACCATAATTGTGAAATACATCTATAAATAATATTTTTATACAATACATAATACTTTTAATACACAAAACTAAATAATGCATAAAAAATAATCTACGCATAACTAATACAAGTATAACAACTACATGTATTTCTAAGCTTTGAATTTCTAATAGATTTTATTTGGTATTATTTTTATACTCGCTACCAAATGACCCATAGTGATTTGATGCAAATATATATTAAAGTTAAATATTTTTTTTTTAAAAAAATAGACATTATTTGTTTATTTTTTATAGATGACTTTTTACATGTTGTGATACCATATTAATATGAGTGAATATATTATTTAAAAGTTTAAATTATTAAAGATGGCATATTTTATTTATTTATTTAAATCGTAGTATTACGTATTGCTACAAGTAAATCTAATTCTTTACGAAACAAAACTTGAAAATAAAGTAATTAAAGATACATTTGACTTCTCCTTTGTCATTATTTGTGGAACTAATCTCATGAAAAAACATTCACCTATTAGGACATAGGACAAAAAAACTTAAATGTAATAGATTATCGTACATCTTTTTAAAATATAGAGGAAAATTGAAATTTACTTCTCTTTTTCTAGATGAGTTCTTTTTTTAAAAAATATTTATGACTTAGCAATTGGATTTGTGGATTTCCGTACATAGAACAACTTTAAGAAAATAGATATTTAGTGGCAGTAGATTATTTTTTTTGCTGTAAGATTTACTACCACAAAAATATTTAGTGATAGCTGAGTTAATGTTATTTGCATTCAGAGAAGCTAAAACGTTTCGGCAATATTAAAATGGTTTTTTTGGTTATAAATACTAATATTAATTATTGTTGTTAAAAATATAAAAAGATGTTAATTATATAATTACAATTATATAATTGTCTTACAATTATTTATTTGTTTTATCATTTGAATGTGTCCATATATCTATATGTATGTATGTATGTATGTATGTATCTATCTATCTATCTATCTATCTATCTATTATATATATATGTATATGTATATATATGATATATATATATTATATATATATATATATATATATATATATATATATATATATGTATGTATAAGTCAGGTTAAAACTCAACCACTACAATAAAATGTAAAAAAATTACAATCACATAACTTGTACCCTAAACCTGGTCGTCACATGTACAAGCCTCTAAAGTATTACAATTAAATCAAAATAAAATATAAGTCTCATATGATTTTATTTTGTTTCTAGAATAAAACAAAATCATAAATAGGAGTAAGAAGGTATACTAGATGACAAACAACTACCTCATAAATCTCCAAGAAGCCTCGAAAAAGAAGAAAACATACCACAAAGGTTGCCACATCCAGGGAGCACTACCTAGACGTAACCGTTGTTGTCGTCCTCTTTGAGGACTAAGCGTATCCTCTTAGCTTACATCATTACATTTATAAGTCAAAATACGAAAAAACATAAAACTTTTGATTACTTCTAGATTGAGGTTTACATAGACCTTTAAATACACATAATATACATATTGAGTATACTTAGATCTTCGTATAGGAAGATCACATAGTCTTTTTCTTTTATTGCACATATATATATAAAATATGACGTAGTCTCAACTGGATGTCTCATCTCATAACCATCTAACAAGAGTATAACAATTTGGGCCTAGCACATACATCAATGTAATAAAGCCACATATAGGCTATATAACGTTAGTACTCATATGAAAAGGAAAGTACATAAGAGTGATAAAACATGAAGAACTTCATAAGCTTGATATTGGCATCTCCCTCCGAAAGTAAGGACCTACCCAACTTGGATCATTAAGAATTCCAAGTCTTCTTTAAAGTCGTCTCCAAAGGCCCTTCAATGACCAGAATCTAAAATGTTGGGGAAAAGGAAGAAATTTTGTTAGTACATCAGTTGTACTAAATATGAGACCATATGCACACATATCTTG
This sequence comes from Solanum peruvianum, assembly GCA_027705065.1. Classification (NCBI taxonomy): domain Eukaryota; kingdom Viridiplantae; phylum Streptophyta; class Magnoliopsida; order Solanales; family Solanaceae; genus Solanum; species Solanum peruvianum. The sequence continues at coordinate 22,528,231 of JAKWJD010001759.1, forward strand.
AATCCTGCTAAGAGAAGAAACATTTCATAAAGGTATGCAATTTACATTGAAAACCTTATGCACTTTCAAGAAGACCATACTAATAAAACAGTTATATTCCTTAAGTCATAGACATGTACATTCACAAGACCAACAATACAAAGCGTAGTCAAGTCAACATGCATATCATATCATTGGGGATATAGTCAAGCAGCCCTATCATAGTAATGCAATAGTCACAAGTATGAATAAGAGTTTATCATAACATCACCAAAGCAAGACAATTACCCATGAACCCCTATTAAATCAATATGTGCAATGACGACGATGGACTTACTTAATCAAGTAACCCAACAATAATCATGACCAACATCCCACTTCACATAGCATGGCATTCTAAGAGTACATATCATCAAACTTTAACAGTGTAGACCAACACATATTCATAAGTGAAAACAATCAACATATAGCATTAACAATATGCAAGTTCATCATATACATATCATGTACCATTATAAGCATATCCATCCATAAGAACTTCCTCCTAAGACTTCATTCAAGGCTAACTAGCGGAATGTTTAGGTTGCGCCCCATACCCCTACCTAGACTAAGCTAAACCCCTTAGGTTATCTTAGTTAGAGTTCATTCCTTTAATTGATTTTACCTTTTGGGAATATCTTGCCTTAACCGACGTTTACCAGATGAGATAATGTGAAATCCGGTGTTATGGAACCCTACACAAATGGAAGGCGAACTACGTGGAAAGGTAGTATCAAAACATGAATAAAGCAACTAAGTGGATCCACTATCTAGTATTCCCATGGTGGGAAATATAGTTCACGAACTAGGAGATATTGTTGGGACCCTCTTTACGCTACATGCATTATAGTCTCCAATCTCAAGAGTGCATTAGTCATCCTACCTTTCCTATGTGGAAAGGACACTCTTCACTCTAGTTCACTTGGTGCTAAGCTAGAGTTTTTTTTAAATGTTTTTATTGTCTTTATAAATCATCATAGCATAATGTAGGTCATAAAGTCTATTTCTTGTATCATCATCATCATATGTCAATAAGAATTGCCTGAGAATAATCATTTCATTGCAATTCATCTAAGTGAGATAGCACATTTACATATCATTTCTTAATAAGGCACATTGGTAAATCATCACCATCTTTATGACATTTATATTTTAAACAACACCTTACAAAGTATAGTAAAGACATTTCAATTCAACATCATACAAACCCTATCAATCCTAATACAAGGCATACTCCAATACAACATCATGACTTAATCACAATTAACCATATTCGAAGTAAGGAATAGGGATCACAAGACTTTCAAAGTATCCTTCATAAATCACAATCAATGTCTTACCATAAACCCTTTAAATAAAGCTAATTAGGGAGTAGTTTCAACATAAAACAATAACTAACATTATAACAAGGTTAATTAAATCACTACATCACAATTCATCACTAGTTCATAGCTTAAGACAAGATACTTAGGTCAAATTCACAACATACTTCATAACCTAGATTAACTTCTCAAGACGTAGAATGATAGAACTATAATTCATCGAAATCTTGTCATTATTGATACAAAACATCATATAATAGTAATTCAACCAATAACCAATTCAATTGAACCAATATAGCACATTTCATATCAAGATCACAACCTAGAGATAAGCGTAAAGGTCATTTCCAACAAACTAGACCAATCCATCAAGGTTTAAAATAATTGAGTTAAATTACATGTTAATATATTCATTATATCCAAAATAAATCATAAACAAATGAATTCACAATAACTTTCGTATTGGATGAAAACCCAACTTTTGAAATCAATTTGATGGAAACCTTTGAGGAAAGAGGTTTAAAAGTTGAAAGAGATCTCATACCTAAATAATTGATGAACATTGATGGAGGAACTTGAACCTTCAAAGCCCTTAAACCCTCCCCTAGATTGGTCTTCAAGGGAGTTCTTCAGAGAGAAGGAAGAGAGTTTTGGGTTTGGGAATTATGAGATTTTAGGTTAGTCAAATTAGGTTAGAACTTTATATAAGTGGTTAACTAACTTAATTACACCTACACTAATCCTTCATTAACTTCCTAACTAATCCTACTAATTAAATTAAACAAGTCAAAAACGTGTAGCAAAACACAAGCCTCAAAGACGATACCACGATCAACAGATTGTGGGTCAATCGACGCCCACTGCTCCCTCCGTGCTGCACATCCGTTGCTAAGTTCAAAGAGTTGCAAAAATAAACCTTCAAAAGTTTTGTTCAAGTGACCATCGATCGTAGCCATCGACACCCCGTCGATGGCACTCATCTGTGCACTCTGCCTAGGACAGTCCTTCGACCCCAAAATGCAAGGGTCCTCTTCAAGGGCCCTTGGTTGGTCCTTTGGGACTCGTGCCCATACGTTTCGACTATATATGAACTAACTTTAATGCGTATTAGAAATTATTCCACCAATTTTCATCATTTTACGACTCCTAAAAGCTTGTCAAATAGGCTAAGGCACGCCACTACCTCATTGAACTAGTTTTCGGACGTCATGGATGCTAGTATTCCAAGGTAATACCTAAACTTGAATATAGCAACTTCATGAATCCACCAGCTAGTATTCCTAAATGACTTATACTCATTATAATAGACCTTAAAACAGTGTCTAAACCTTTTGAAACTTATTTTAGTCTCAAGAACATGTCTTGGATTTTTGAAGTGTTACATTATCCCCAACATAGAAATATTCATCCCTGAATGGCACTTAAATGTTTTGAAGAAAGGAAATAGACTCAAGACTAGCAGCCCAACCAACAACAATACATTATTATATCATTTACAACATAAACCATATCAGTTACAAATAGGCAATAAAAAACTTGAATTACCACATATGAGGCTCAAAATCACATTATGAGAAATATCCTTCTCACAAGAACAAGAGCTCAACATACCTTACATGAGTTAGTTGTGCAAAAGTTCAACTTACCAACATGTTTCATATTATTTCATAAATACTAACCATATAAAAATGCCCAACATAAGTCAAAACAAGCCAAAGAGCAACATTGCCAATTTTCAAGTTATATAGACATGTTTTACTGTAACTTTATTGTAAAAGCATAAAAATGCACATTGTTTATTTTTGCAAAACTTCACCAAAAATCAAGAAACTTAAATTGTTAGTAATTATTTTCATAATTAACAGGAATAAAGAACCTTAGTTATCAAAAAGATGAGGGTAACAGAACATCATGTCGGCCTCGGCCTACCACATCGCACCCTTAACTAGGTAATTATTACAAAGCACCTTTACGGAAGCCACCTCTTTGTTCCTCAATTTCTTTACATGCCTATCAAGGATTTGAATTGGAACCTCCTCAGAAGAGAGTTTATCTCCTTTAAACCAAGAGCCTCAAAAGGAAGAATAGACTCGGGATCACTGATACACATTTCTAGCATAGAAACATAGAAACCGGATGAACTAAAGTCAATTCACTAGGGATTTACAATTCATAGGAAACCTTACCAATCTTTTGAAAGATATCATAGGGAACCACATTACTAGGACTCAACTTCCCTTTCTTGCCAAATCAAACAATCCCTTTCATAGGCGAAATTTCAAGTACACGTTATAGCCTTTTTCAAACTGTAAATCCCTTCTCCTATGATCGGAATAATACTTTTGACGACTATGTGCTGTTTGCGAGAGAATCCTTATGAAATGAAATTTCTCCAAAGTCTTGTAAATCAAATTAGGATCCGAAAACTGAAGAAATACCTACTTCAAACAATCCAATAGGAGACCAAAACCTCCTACCATACAAGGCTTCATAAGGATCCATGGATATGAATTAATGGAAACTATTATTGTAAGCAAACTACACCAAAGGAAAATGCTCATCCCAATTCCCTTTGAAATTAATGTTACAAGATCTAAGCATATCTTCATGGGTTTGAATAGTATGCTCTTCTTGACCATCCATTTGGGGATGAAAAGTGGTGCTTAGTTTCACCTTAGTACCCAACCTCTCTTGGAATGACCTCTAAAACATAGATGTGAATTGTGCACCCCGATCTGATAAGATGGATAACGAAATACCATGGTGACACACAATCTCATCTATGAAGATCCTTGCATAATGTTGTGTCGAACAGGTAGACTTGATGGGAATGAAATGATTGGATTTTATCAACCTATCCATAACCACCCATATAGAGTCATATTTCTTTTGTGTCCCAGGCAACCTGCCACAAAATCCATATTGTTGTATTCCCACTTCCAAGTAGGAACTTGGATTTCGTGTAGTAAGCCACCCGACATTTGGTGTTCGATTTTCACTTGTTTCTGATTTGGATACTTAGCAACAAATGCTCGTACTTTTCCAAACCTTCCTACCAAAATACTTCAATATGGTCATAGTACATTTTTGTTGAACCCATATGAATGGAGAAACGGGACCCATGAGCTTTCTCAAGGATCTGGTTCCTCAAATCATCTACATTAGGAATACACAACCTTCCTTCATACCTCCAGACACCATCCTCCCTAAAGAATAAAAAATTAAGCTTACCTAAAACCAATTCCTTCAGCTCCATCAATGGTTGATCAAGGTGTTGTTTGGACTTCATCTCAACTACCAAGGATGACTCGGAGTTATGATTGACCTTAAAACCACCTTTCCGAGAATCTTCAAACCTCACACCAAACCTCGCTAATCTCTGAACATATTTCACTAGGTCTTTCTTGGATTCCTCTATATAAGACACACTACCCATCGTCATGTGGCTTAGAGCATCCGCAACAATATTGGCCTTTCGGGGGTGATAGAGGACACTTTTGTCGTACTCTTTCGACAATTCCAACCACCTTCTTTGTCAGAGATTTAAATCTTTTTGAGGAAACACATATTGGAGACTCATATGGTCGATATACACATCAACATGGACACCATAAAAGTGATTCCTCCTTATTTTCAAGGCAAATACCACGACCGCTAACTCAAGATCATGAGTTGGATAATTTTTCTCATGCACCTTTAAGTTGCCTTGAAGCACATGCTATTATTTTCCCATGTTGCATAAGCACACACCCTAAACACACTCGGGATGCATTACAATATAGAATGAAGCCCTTTGTACCCTTCCGCAAAGTCAAGGGAGATGCAATGGACGCAAACCATCCACAAACATTCGATAATAACCTGCTAAACCTAATAAACTCCTAATGTCGATTCGAGTCAATGGTCCAGGCCAATTTTTCACCTCCTCAGTTTTGCTTGGACCAACCTCAACTCCCTCACTAAAGATGATATGACCAAGAAACTCCACCACCTCAACCAAAACTCACATTTGGTATACTTGCAAATAATTGATTCCCCTTAAGCACTTGTAACATCACCCTCAAAAGGTTCATGTGTTCACCCCCATTTTCAAATATACCAAGTTGTCGTCAGTGAAGACAATCACAAATGAATCTAGGTAACTTTGAAACACCCTATTGATGATATCTAAAAATACCTCCGGGGAGCAAAGGACATTACTAAAAACTCATAAAGACCATATATAGTCCAAAATTCCGTTTTTGATATATCCTTACCTCTCACCCTAAGTTGGTGATACCCCGATCTCAAGTCAATCTTAGAAGAGTATCTTGCCCCTTGGAGTTGATCAAACAAGTCTTTAATACGAGAGAGAGAATTCTTGTTCTTAATAGTGACGTTATTGAGTTGGCAATAATCGATAGACATTCTAAGGGAACAATCCTTCTTCTTCACAAACAATACTGAAACACCCCATCGAGAAATACTAGGTTTAATGAAGACTTTGTCTTGTAAATCATGAGTTGATCCTTCAACTCTTTAAATTCGGCCGTAGTAATCCGATAAGGAGGAATTGAAATGGGATTCGTATCTGGTGACAAGTCGATGCCAAAATAAATTTCCTGTATGGGAGGAATACCAGGAAGTTTATTAGGAAAGACCTCCAGAAATTTCCTCACTACGGGGATCGACTCAATGAAAGGAATTTAAGAGTTCAAATCTTGGACTCTTACTATATGGTATAAACACCCTTTAGAGATTAGTTTACAAGCCTTCAAAAAAGAGATGATATGAACTCTAGGGATAGAATTTAATCCCTTCCACTTTAAAACGGGCTCATTTGGAAAATTAAACTTCACCACCATTGTTCTACAATCAATAAAATCAAAGAAAGCATGCAACAAATTCATACCAAATATGGAATCAAAACAAAACATATCTAGTCCTACTACTTCAACATAAGAAACTCAATTGGCTAAATTATAGGAAAATTTTGTACACCCTTTTTGCTACAACCGACTCACCCACCAGGGTAGACACTATAAAAGGTTCATGCAAAATATCGGGAAAAATGCCAAACTTTTTAGCTACTAGAGGATTAACAAACGATAATGTAGTGCCTGGATCAAGTAAAGCAAATACATCACTGTATAAGACTTTCAACATACCAGTCACCACGTTGAGGGAAGTCTCTTGTTCACTCATTGAGTGGAGAGCATAAAAGCGATTCTACTTTGGATCATCACTAGAATAATTTTTTTGTCCACTATCCTTGTCTTGCCCCTTCACATTTTGGTAATCTCGAACCTTGTGTGCACTTATAGCATAACTAAAATAATTTTCTATTCCGTTAAGACAATCAGCATAGTGTTTCTTTCAACACTTTCCACAAGTTGGCTTTTTGGTTGGTGAACTAGTATCCCTTCCCTTTTTGGCTTAGGGTTAGACACCTTATCTTCCTTATCCTTAGTGAACTTGGAACGAACATTATTAGAAACCCTCTTCTTAAACCTAGGCATGTCTTGTATCTCCAGCCTACCTTTTGAAAAACCACCATCAAAAGAACTTTCCCTCTTGGCATCTCTACTCATTTTCTTAGACCTTGCCCTTCCATTTGTTGAGTATGAACCATGGGAAGAGAAATGTTGATATTGTCATGTAGCATAGCCGAAAGACATTCCTTTTTCAAGTCCTCTGACACTCCAATCACAGAGAAGTTCATTTCATCTCTAGGGTTGAATTCCAAAGAAGAAGCATATTTTGACAATTGAGTGAATTTCAAGAAGTATTCAACCACACTAATACCTCATTGATGAAAGTTGATGAACTCCACCACTTTAGCTTCCCACTTCTCCCTAGACAAGAATATATCAAGGAAATCCTTCTTAAACACTTCATATGTCACCGGTCCACCCCTTAATGCACTATTCTCTCTCAATACGACATACCAAGTTTTGGCCACACCTTTGAGTTGGTAAGTGACTAACTCGGGCTTCTCACTAGTAGTCAAAACCATCTCACAGAGGTTCTTGTAGATTTGATCAATGAACTTATGGGGATAATATTTAACCTTGGACCCATACAAAGTATGGAGATGCATCCTAGTGAAATCCCTTAGACAGGAGGCCATGGTAGCAATTTGTTTATTTGCTCGCGGTACAACCTCCAAATTAGCTTAGGCCGTCATGTATTGAGTATGAATAGTGGTGGCTTGTGCTTGGCTAGTAATGTCTAGGTCCATTTAGAAAAAATCAAATCTTATGGCACCATCTGTCAAAGGAGGATCAACTGGACCTTGGTCATCATTAACATCCTCTTTCAAGAGGAAAAACTTGATCCCCACGGGGAGGAACTCCCGCATTGGTAATCTCTTCTTCAAGTCTTCGTGTCGTGATCCTTTGAATATTCATTTCCTATAATAAAAATAAGAGGATTAGATGCTAAAAGCACATCGATCTAAACTCTAGAGGAACGATATTGGACTTTCAAGAAAGTAAGTGTTTCCTATGAATCTCATAGCCTATCCATAATTTTGGTGCGCTTCACAATTATAAGTATGAATCTACATAGACGTGGTTGAGAGACATCGACTCTAAAATATTTAACCTCATGCTCTGATACCAAGTTTGTCACATCAAGAGAGCACCCCTAGACGTAACCGGCGTCGTCGTCCTCTTTGAGGACTAATACTGACGTCTTAGCTTACATCATTACATTCATAAGAAAAATACATAAAAACTTTTCATTCTTCTACATTGAGGTTTACATAGACCCCTATATACATATAATATACATATCGAGTATACATAGAACCTTCGTACAGGACGATTACTTAGTGTTATACTTTTATTTCACATAGATATATAGGATATAACATAGTCTCAAATAGTTTTATCATCTCATGACCATCTAATAAGAGAATATCAAATTGGGCCTAGATCATAGATCAATACAATAAGACCACATATATGTCATACAATGTTAGTACTCAAATGAAAATGAAAGAAATATAAGAGTATTAAAACTAACCAACTTCATATCTTCATAGTGGCATTTTCCTCGGAAATTGAGGACCTACCCAACTTGGATGATTAAGAATTACAAGTCTTCTTCAAATTCGTCTCCAAAGGCCCTTCAATGACCAGAATCTAAAATGCTGGGGAAAAGGAAGAAATTTGGTTAGTACATCAGTTGTACTAAATATGAGACCATATGCACACATATCTTGAATCATGCTAAGAGAAGAAACATTTCATAAAGGTGTGCAATTTACATTGAAAAACTTATGCACTTTCAAGAAGACCATACTAATAAGAAAGACAAATTCCTTAAGTCATAGACATGTACATTCACAAGACCAACAATACAAAGCGTAGTCAAGTCAAAATGCATATCATATCATTGGCCATATAGTCAAACAACCCTATCATACTAATACAACATTCACAAGTATGAATAAGAGTTTATCATAACATAACCAAAGCAAGACAATTACCCATGAACCCCTATTAAATCAACAAGTGCAATGACCAAGAAAATCCCCATAAACATACTTTATCAAGTAACCCAACAATAATCATGACCTACATCCCACTTTACATAGCATGGCATTTAATAGTATATATCATCATACTTTAACAATGTAGACCAACACATATTCATAAGTGAAACCAATCAACATATAGTATTTACAATATGCAAGTTCATCATATACATATCATGTACCATTATAAGCATATCCATCCATAAGAACTTCCTCCTAAGACTTCATTCAAGGCTAACTAGTGCAATTTTTAGCTTGCATCGCATACCCCTACCTAGACTAAGCTAAACCCCTTAGGTTATCTTATTTATAGTTCATTCTTTTAATTAATTTTACCTTTTGAGAATATCTTGCCTTAACCAACGTATACCACATGAGATAATGTGAAGTCCGGTGTCATGGAACCCTACATCAAAGGAAGGCGATCTACTTGCCAAGGTAGTACCAAAACATGAAAAAAAGAATCAACGTGGATCCACTAACTGGTATTCCCATTGTGGGAAATATAGATCGCGAACTAGGATATATAGGGGACCCTCTTTATGCTACATGAATTATAGTCTCCAATCTCAAGAGTACATTAATCATCCTACCTTCCCTATGTGGGAATGACACTCTTACTCTAGTTCACTTGGTGCTAAGCTAGAGTCCCTTTTGAAATGTTTTTGATGTCTTTATTAATCATTATAGCTTAATGTAGGTCATAAATTGTATCCCTTGTATCATCATCATCATCATCATCATCATTATAGATCAATAAGAATTTCCTGAGTTTAATCCTTTCATTACAATTCATATAAGTGAGATAGTACATTTAAATATCTTTGCTTAATAAGGAACATTGGTAAATCATCACAATCTTTATGACATTTACATTTTAGACAACACCTCACAAACCATAGTTAAGACATTTCAATTCAACTTCATACAAACCATATCAATCCTAATACAAGGCATACTCCAATACAACATCATTACTTAATCACAATTAACCATATTTGAAGTAAAGAATAGGGATCACAAGACTTACAAAGTATCCTTCATAAATCGTCGTCAATGACTTACCATCAACCCTTTAAATAAAGCTAATTAGAGTGTAGTTTCAAAATAAAACAATAAACAACATAATAACAAGACTAATTAAATCACTACATCACAATTCATCATTAGTTCATAGCATAAGACAAGATACTTAGGTCAAACTCACAATATACTTCATAATCTAGATTAACTTCTCAAGACCTAGCATGATAGGAGTACAATTCATCCTAATCTAGTCTTTATTGATACAAAACTCCATATAATAGTAATTTAACCAATAACCAATTCAATTGAACCAATATAACACAATTCATATCAAGATCACAACCTAGGTTAAGCGTAAAGGTAATTTCCTACAAACTAGACCAATCCATCAAGGTATAAAATAATTGTGTTAAATTACATGTTAAAATATTCATAATATCCATAAGAAATCATAAACAAATCAATTCATAACAGCTTTCGTATTGGATGAAAACCCACTTGAAAACCCAACTTTTGAAATCAATTTGATGGAAACCTTTGAGGAAAGAGGTTTCAAAGGTGAAAGAGATATCATACCTTATTGATTGATGAACATTGATGGAGGAACTTGAACCTTTGAAGCCCTTAAACCCTCCCCTAGCTTGGTCCTGAAGGGAGTTCTTCACTTGAGAGAGAAAGAAGAGAGAAGGAAGAGAATTTTGGGTTTGGGAATTATGATAGTTTAGGTTAGTCAAATTAGGTTAGGACTTTATATAAGTTGTTAAATGACTTAATTAGACCTACACTACTCCCTAATTAAATTCCTAACTAAGACAAATAATGAAATTAAACAAGTCAAAATGTGTAGTAAAACATAAGCCTCATTCATGATACCACGATCAACGGATTGTGAGTCAATCGACGCCCACTGCTCCCTCTGTGCTTCACATCCATCGCTAAGATCAGAGAGTTGCAAAAATAAACCTTCCAAAGTTTTGGTTAAGTGACCATAGATGGTAGTCGTCGACGCCCCGTCGATGGCACTCATTTGTGCGCTCTGCCTTGGACAGTCCTTTGATCCCAAAATGCAAGGGTATTCTTCAAGGGCCCTTGGTTGGTCCTTGGGGAGTCGTGCCCAAATGTTTCGTCTATGAACTAACTATAATATGTATTAGACACCTTTCCACCAATTTTCATTATTTTACGACTCCTAAAAGCTTGTCAAATTGGCTAAGGCACGCCACTACCTCATTGAACTAGTTTCTGCACGTCACGGAAGCTAGTATTCCAAGGTAATACCAAAACATGAATAAAGCAACTACGTGGATCCACTATCTAGTATTCCCATGTTGGTAAATATAGTTCACGAACTAGGAGATACAGGTTTGACCATCTTTATGCTACATGCATTATAGTCTCCAATTTCAAGAGTACATTAGTCATCCTGCGTTCTCTATGAGGGAAGGACACTCTTCACTCTAGTTCACTTGGTTCTAAGATAGAGTCCCTTTTGAAATGTTTTAATGTCTTTATTAATCATCATAGTTCAATGTAGGTCATAAAGTCTATCCTTTGTATCATCATCATCATCATCATAGCTCAATAAGAAATGCATGAGTATAATACTTTCATTACAGTTCATATAAGTGAGATAGCACATTTACATATGTTTTCTTAATAAAACACATTGGTAAATCATCACCATCTTTATGACATTTACATATTAGACAACACCTCACAAACCATAGTCAAGACATTTCCATTCAACATCATACAAACCCAATCAATCCTGATACAAGGCATACTCCAATACAACATCATGACTTAATCACAATTAACTATATTCGAAGTAAAGAATAGGGATCACAAGACTTACAAAGTATCCTTCATAAATCTCCATCAATGTCTTACAATCAACACTTTAAATAAAGCTAATTCGGGTGTAGTTTCAACATAAAACAATAACAAACATAATAACAAGGCTAGTTTAATCACTACATCACAATTCATCACTAGGTTATAGCTTAAGACAAGATACTTAGGTCAAACTCACAACATACTTCATAACCTAGATTAACTTCTCAAGACCTAGTATGATAGGACTATAATTCATACTAATCTATTCATTATTGATATAAAACACCATATAATATTAAATTCAACCAATAACCAATTCAATTGAACCAATATAACACAATTCATATCAAGATAACAACCTAGGGTTAAGCGTAAAGGTCATTTTCTACAAACTAGATCAATCCATCAAGGTATAAAATAATTGGGTTAAATTACATGTTAATATATTCATAATATCCAAAAGAAATCATAAACAAATCAATACACAACAGCTTTCGTATTGGATGAAAACCCACTTGAAAACCCAAATTTTGAAAGCAATTTGATGGAAACCTTTGAGGAAAGAGGTTTCAAAGGTGAAAGAGATATCATACCTTACTAATTGATGAACATTTATGGAGGAAATTGAAGTTTTGAAGCCCTTAAACCATCCCCTAGCTTGGTATTCAAGGGAATTCTTCACTTGAGAGAGAAAGAAGAGAGTAGGAAGAGAGTTTTGGGTTTAGGAATTATGAGAGTTTACGTTAGTCAAACTAGGTTAGGACTTTATATAAGTGGTTAACAAACTTAATTAGACCTACACTAATCCCTAATTAACGTCCTAACTAATCAAACTAATAAAATTAAACAAGTCAAATGTGTAGTAAAGCACAAGCCTCATGACGATACCACGATCAACGGATTGTGGGTCAATCTACGCCCACTGCTCTTTCCTTGCTGCTCATCCGTTGCTACGTTCAGAGAGTTAAATAATTAAACCTTCAAAAGTTTTGATTAAGTGACCATCGATGGTATCCATTGACGCCCCGTCGATGCCACTCATCTGTGCACTCTGCCTTGGACAGTCCTGTGACCCCAAAATGCAAGGGACCTTGGTTGGTCCTTGGGGACTTGTGCCCATATGATTCAACTATGAACTAACTCTAATGCGTATTAGACAACCTTCCACCATTTTCATCCTTTTACGACTCCTAAATCTTGTCAAATAGGCTAAGGCACACCACTACCTCATTGAACTAGTTTTCGGATGTCATGGACTCTAGTATTCCAAGGTAATACCAAAACTTGAACATAGCAACTACATGGATCCACCCTCTAGTATTCCTATAGGAGAAACATAGTTTATGAACTAGGTGAAATAGTTGAGAACCTCTTTATGCTACATGTATTATAGTCTCAAATCTCAAGAGTACATTAGTGATCTTACCTTCCTTAATTGGAAATAGACACTCCTCACTCGTTCACTCGTTGCTAAGATACTGTCCCTTTTGAAATGTCTTTAATGTCTTTATGAATCATCATAGCTAAATGTAGGTCATAGGATCTATCCCTTGTATAATCATCATCATCATCATAGCTCAATAAAAATTGTATGAGTATAATGGTATCATTACAATTCATATAAGTGAGGTTAGCACATTTACATATATTTTCATAATAAAACACATTGGTAAATCCTCACCATCCTTATAACATTTATATTTTAGACAACAACTCAGAATCCATAGTTAAGAGTAGGGATCACAAAACATACCAAGTATCCTTTGAAATTCATCATAAAGGTCTTACATTCAAACCTTTAACTCAACTCAATTATGGTGTAGTTTCAACATGAAACACTAACAAACATATTAACAACGCTAATTGAATCACTACATCATAATTCATCACTATTATATATCTTAAGACAAGATACTTAGGTCAAACTCAAAACATACTTCATAACCTAGATCAACTTCTAAAGAACTAGCATAATAGGATTATAATTCATCCTAATATAGTTATAATTGATACAACAACATAATCTACTAGTATTCAACCAATAACCAATTCAACTGAACCAATATAAAACAATTCATATGAAGTTCACAAGGGGTAAAAGTCATCTTCTACAAACTAGACCAATCCATCAAGATATAAAATAATTGACTTACATAGAATGTTAATATACTCATAATATCCAAAAAAAATCTTAAGAAAATCAGTTCACAACATCAATTTTGTATTGGATGAAAACCACTTGAAAACTTAACTTTTGAAATCAATTTGATGGAACCCTTTGAGGAAAGAGGACTCAAAGGTGAAAGAGATCTCATACTTTACTAATTGATGAAGATTGACGGAGTAACTTTACCCTTTTCATCCCTTAAGCCCTCCCCTAGCTTGGTCTTCAATGGAGTTCTTCACTAGAGAGAGAAAGAAGAGAGAAGGAAGAGAGTTTTGGGTTTGGGAATTATGACAGTTAGGTTAGGACATTATATACGTGGTTAACTAACTTGATTAGACCTCCCCAAATCCAAATTGAACTCCTAACTAAGACAACTAATTAAATAAAAAATTCAAATAATTCAGCAAAAACACAGGCCTTACAGACAACACCACGATCGATGGATCATGGGTCAATCGATGACCACTGCTCCCTCTATGCTGCACATCCGTCACTAAGTTCAGAGAGTTGCGAAAATGACCCTTCCAAGATTTTGGCTAAATGAACATCTACGGTGGCCATCGACACCCTGTCTATTGACACACGCCCATCGATGGCACTCGTCTGTGCACAATGCCTTGGGCAGTCCTTTGTCCCCAAAATGGAGGGTCCTTCTCAAGGGCCCTTGGTTGGTCCTTGGGGAGCCGTGCTTGGACATTTGAATATGAACCTACTCTAATACATATTAAAACCCCTTCCACCAATTTTTATCATTTTACGACTCCTAAAAGCTACTCAAATAGGCTAAGGCACGCTAGTACCTCATTGAACTAGTTTCTGGACGTCATGGACATTCTTGGACGTTTTGATTAATTAACTTCCTAAATGACTTATATTCGCCAAAATAGACCTTAAAAAAGTTTCTAAACCTTCTGATACTTATGTTAGGCTCTAGAACATGTCTTGGATTTTTGAAGTTTTACAAAGGTCTGGGCTAGTAACCTACAGAAAAATTATAGAAGCAAGGGGTGAGTACTTAGTCATCAATCAAACCTCTAAACACAAGCTAAGTGGATAAAATGCGGGTAATCCTACCACCCCAACCAAAGCCCAAACTATAACATGCTTAAAAATCAGCCCAACCTAACAACTCACAGTTTAAATAACACATAGCTCAACAACCACACTTAGACAAATTTCATATCCTCCACAACAACACTTTGACTAATTACATATCCTCAGCAAAAACACTTCAACAAATTACATCTATTCAATAACACTTAAACAAATTGTATCTCCTCAACAACACTTCAACAAATTATATATCCTCAACAACGAGCTAAGTATTCATCAATCACGAGTTCTGTAGAAAGGCATTCACAAGATCAGCAAAACCCAATATCAAATTCACTAATGATAAGTATGTGCAATGCAATGTCAAGTATAATGATGCATGTCTTACCTAGTGGTACACATCCGCTGTCTCTCAATCGTGGACCTCTGGGGGACATATATGTCCATGCATCTATAGCGGCGTGCGATAAACACTCAATAATAGTAACCATCGCGGTGCGCGATACATTCATCAAAATAGAGTATCTATCGCGGCGCGCGATACGTCCCTCAAAATATAGTATCCATCTCGGCATGCGATACGACCCCCTAATTGATACATCCTCTTTAATTTCTTATTCTATATCAATGCACATAACAAGTGTCACAACCATGTCTTAATATAATGCAAATGACATGTTCACAAAAATAACAAGGAGATGACAATTTTCAAAACATTGAACAATTTACAACAACATCAACAATGATTCAACAAGCCTTTCAAACCATTCTCCATTATAAACACATCACACATAAGCAATTATTAACATTGCCTTTTATAACCCTTTGTTTTTATCATTAGAATTAATCAATATGGACAAGTCAACACCCATCACCAAGTCCCATCACTTCCAAACATATACCACAAGGAAATACAAGCATTCCATACACTTAACAAAGGTTTAGAAATCCATTTGCCTCAATTAGTCGAACAATTACTCTGTGAC
The DNA here is from genome assembly GCA_027705065.1 of Solanum peruvianum. Taxonomy (NCBI): domain Eukaryota; kingdom Viridiplantae; phylum Streptophyta; class Magnoliopsida; order Solanales; family Solanaceae; genus Solanum; species Solanum peruvianum. The sequence goes on from JAKWJD010001759.1 coordinate 22,544,161, forward strand.
ATGAGCCTTCCACTTTTATTGAACTTCCAAATAAATGCAATCCATTAAAATCAGAAATCATAATAACATTTTAAGATTAGCAACGCCCATATGTTATATGCCTAGCTTAGACCTAAAACCTTACATAAACCTAAATCAAGTTCCTAAAATATGAAGTCAATTATCATGTCAACCCTAAAAATTTTATATTTCAAGTCTAGGATTAAGTTTCCATTCTCCAGTACCATAAATCTAATGACATTTTAATAACTCAATTCCATTAATATTTATTTACCTATCTCATTATAACAAAACTTGAATTATAACTCCATAACTCTGAAACAACTGTGACCATTATTCATACTTACGTCCAGTGCATTAACTATTTCGACCAATCTCAATTTATTTCATTATTTAATTAAAGGTTACTTTTCCATAACTATACAATGAATGAATCTAAGTATAAAACAATTTAGCAATGTTAAGATCCCATTTTCTTTCATTTTTCGTTCTCCAATATTATTAAAATAGCAAGAATAATATAGATGATCATATTATAACATTTATAGCTATACCTATGCATTAGTATTTGTTAACTCTTACTTGATGTGAAGAATCGTTTCCAGCGCCGGCCGCCAATATACGCAGGTAAGTTTCTTATTTTTCTTTATTTTCTTTTCTAATTTAATTATATACTAAAATTAATAATTCCTAATTACCTATTTCAATATTTTAGACTTGACCCATTATTATTACAAAAAACCAAATTACCTGCAAGTTAATTAACTATAGTCAAATGACTATTCAAAATTATAAAAAATAATCTTCCAGATATGACTCATAACATTATCCTCTACTGAAAATCATGTTCGTCCTCGAACATAAATAAGGAGAAGAAAGAATAACCGTCTTTACCAAAAGCTTGGGGTGTGACCTACATGTTGGTGTTCATCTCTCCAAGTGAGGTCCTCCTTAAGACCACTCCATCAAAATCAACTAATAAGAACTGAACCTTCAAATTAAACTTTAGAAGATCTAAATATTAAGAGTGAATATCTATCCAAAAACTAACACATGAACTCAATCTATACTCAAACCCTTTATTCTTAACACACCCACTATAACGAATCTTTTCTCACATAACCAACATAAGATTCTGAATCAATGTTGATAACAATAAGAACATATCTTGTAAAGCTTCCCATTATACGAAATAATTTTTTCACAATCTAAATTTATAAAAGTCTAATATTTAGGAATAAGGTACTAATTATAGAAGGATCGAACTTATCTAACCCAAAGAAGAACAAGATCACGTAAACACCCAACAAGAGATACTCTCTAGGATGCAATACATTTTACAACACTGTCGGATAATTGTAACTATTCACGAAAGTTCTTCTATACGTTCTCATAAGCAAGGTTATGCATGTAGAATCAATATTATTTTATATCACGATATGAATTCTATATGATACTAGGTACTTTTATTAGACACCAATTATATGATAAACACGCGGGAGAAGAATTGAGAAGACTAAAATTCCACAAAGTTAAGGTACACACTAAAGAAATAAAATATCTTTTACCATAATAGATGTCGTTCATATATTAAATTTAATATTTATGCTTAGATATAATATAATATATATATATATATATATATATATATATATATATATATATATATCTAAAATAAAGAACCGGTCAAGCTTAGTGTTTGAAAAAACATTTTTGGGACGTGTTCCCGAGGAGTATCGTGGAGGGGCATACCAAAAATGCTCCGGGGTACAAATTAAATACATAGATTTATAATGTGTAAGTTCTAAAATTTTTGGCGTAAGCCTCGAGTAAAAAAATCATACATTTATCAAATAGTAATTATGATATTTATCAATTTATATTTTATGAGTTAAAAGCATTATGATACATTTTTTCGTCATTATTAATCAATTAGTGATTACGATACATCTTTTCTTCATTATTGCAATGATATTTATCAAAAAGTAATTATGATACATTTTTCCTTCATTATTGATTATTCATACTTATCTAAAAAAATTCATAATATAATTTCCATATATTATAGATTATTTATAAAAACATATTTATAAAATCATTGAGATGTTTGTTTTTCATATTTTATAAATAACAACACTAGAATTAAATATATATGAGACTACGAATCGTAGATTCATTGGACTTACGCCCCATGTCTCGAGGCTTATGCCTCGCTCCTTACTGTATAAAACACTTTGCCTCACGCTCATTCCTATTAAAATATTAATCAAGCAACATATTTGGCATACTCTCAAACTTCTATTTGACATCATTCGTTATAGCAACAAACTACACGTTTCGTTTGTAAAATTATCTTTCTATGAAAGTCTTACTCAAATATTAATTGAGTAATAATATTTTGTAAAAGATTATAAAAAATTATATTCTTATCAACGTATATAAACTTCAAATAAATTTAGAAATGTTTCAATGATATTGAACATTTTTATCTCAAAATACAAGTTACTCTATGACATTCTGTATTAATCGTTTAAAAACATATTAACATCGTGTACTATAGAAATGATATGTATACTATCTTTTAAAACATCATATACTATAAGTACTATACACACGTGCAACGCACGTATCGCAAAACTAGTTGATAATAATAAGGTTGAAACAAGATATAACAAAGGTACAAAAATAAAAATGAAAGAAGGCGACTTCTTCTAGAATCCTTTTAACTTCCCTTTGATACTTTTTCGTATTTCAGATATTCACACACACACCCCCTTTATGTTATAGCCTTTTCATTTTAATGGGTGGGCTGGGATGGGATACTATATCCATTTCAGTATTTGTGTTCATAATGACTTTATCCTTTTTTGTAAAATTAAAAATAACTTGTTTTAACCCACGTGCATTGCACGTGAATGTTAAATCATGTATAACATTAATAATAATGTGAATATTATTAAATTAAAAAATTATGTACAATTATAAAAAGAATGATAAAGTATAAGTTTCTATGTAGAGTGGATGTAAGAATTCTTATTATTACTATTAAAAGTTAGTCTGCTTATGTCATGTTGAGGATAAAGACGCACACAATTTTTATTGGTTAAGTATCACATTAAATATATTTTTTCTAGAAATGGTGAATGAAATATAATTCTAACATTTTTCCGGACTGTAACACCTTGGAACTACAAAAAAGTTAAACAAAATGGAAATGGTCATTTTTAGAAAGAATATATAAATCTAAAAATTTGTTTAAGGTATTTAGCTGGATTTTTGGACAAATTTGAACGGCCATAACTCCTAACTCAGGATGAGTTAGGTGTGTTTCCAGATAACGTGGGAAAGATCTTGGAATAATCTTTCCAACGCTGTTGAGTTTTCACTATTCTAAGTTAGTATGAGTGATATATACCAATTAGAAGTTGAAAAGTTCAAATAATGAAAGTCGAATCTGGATTTTGAAAGGGTAGTTTGGTGTTTACTTACCCAATTAATTTAATTCGTTATGGTGAATTAATTAAGGTTCAAAAACTGAATTTGGTAAATTTAAAAAATTGAAAATCTACGGTAGGGCATGGAGACAAGAGAAAGAAGGATAAAAGGCAAGATTGATCTAGAACGTTCAAGTTTGATTGTGGATTTCTCCATGAATTCAATCCTACGAGGTATTTGAGATCACACACAATTAGCGTTAGGTAAGTTCGCCCATGTTCCAAACATATATAAATCAACATATTTTCATCCTAAAAGGATTGGGAAATTGTTCTTGAATTGATTTCAATCTTGAATATGAGTTCGGATTAAGGCATTTCTTGATATTAAAATGTTGTTTCCTTGAGTTGTTTGAGTTAGATGTTGTGTATACGCCTTGGGTATGTGATTCTAAAGAGAATTTGAGAAAAGGAATCAGAATAAATTGATTTAGGATCACAAATGGAGTTAAAAAATTTATCAAACACACCTAGGGAGGTTCAGGTGCGGAGTTCCCCATATGTGCTAGTGAGACTAGGGTTGCACACTAGAAAGGAGCCACACTAAGATGGGGCTGGCACGACGCTCAAGGGATGCACCCAAATCTTGGTTTTCCATTAGTTTTCGGTCAATAAGTCTGTTTAAGTCCTTTTAAAGTGTTTTAACACTTTCCATTGATTCAAACTACTTTAAATGACTTTTAAACAACTAAAAATAATCTAGATGCATGAATCAACACCTTGAATCCATATATTCGAATTCAAGGAAAGTTAAGAGTCAGGCCTAGGAGTTGCAAGAGTTTTTTCCAGAAGTATTTTTCTATTGATTTTGACATTGTTTAAGACTTAAAGTTCAAGTTGAGTAAAGAGTAATGTTGAGGTTCATTTTTTCATGAGTATATGGCGACTATGTATTCCCAAAGGGTTTGAAATATTTTCATGTTTAAACAAGAAATGAAATCTTGACTTCCAAAGAGCCTTTAAGTTAGTTTTCAGAAAAGAGTAATCGATCTATAAATGAAGCAAAAGTGGAAACTTTGATTTCCAAGATAGACTTTAAACTAACTTTTGACCAATTATCTCAAATCATACAAAGAAATATGTTTTTATGCAAAAATAAAGCAAGTTTCATATTTAAGGAGTAGCATTTAACAATGTTATAACATAGAGTTCAAACAACACACAACCCCATAAACCATGAAGCCACCATGGAAAGAAAAGACTCATACTTTTAAATGATTCCTTTAGTGATTTTTAGCATAGATTAGTGGATCCACATTATAGTTTAGGTTAAATACCCTCGGAAAGATATAGGACGGCCCTGGCAGCATAGGGCAAAATATAGTATTATCACAATACCTCTTACATGATGGTTGTCGGTTATAGAAACTCCTAGAGAAGTAAATATATTCTTATATACAGAATTTATTATATTTTTATATAGATTTCAGAGTTATATGTATCTTTTCATATACATAGATTTAGAATAATGTTTTTAAACATCTTTTATTTTCCTTGAACTTTTTTTAAACTGCTTTATATTGAAATGGGTTTAGTTGATCTAGGAAAGTTCCTCAGTTCCTTTCAAGATTATGTCTTGTTTTAGAGTTCCCCTCGCATATTCGTACAATCTATGAATTGATGTCAATATTATGTTGTAGACACTTGTAGCAAGGATCAGCATCCAGCGTATCGTTGATCTAGTTGAGCAATCAGAGTTCTTTGGTAACCCTTCTTGATTTCCGGAGGACACCCTTGTTATCATTTTTTTTAACCTTTTATTTGTTAGGATGATTGGGGGTGTTTTGCAGACATCCTATCTCAGTTGTATTCTAGACGTTTCATAGATAGTTAAATCTTAGTTATTTAGTATTTTAATTGTAATTATCGTATGTTAAAACTTGAGTTTACCTTAATGGCCGTTGATTGTTTGTTTATAGCATAGCAGTTTAGTATATAAATTTATCTTTTATGAGTTAAGTCTTCCGGTGAGTATGCAAGTAAGGAGAAGGGATCACATGCGGGCAAAAATGGTTATAGAGTGCTAGCCACGCTCATTGTGTAGGCTCAGGGTGTTACAAACTTGGTATCAGAGCACAAAGTTCAAGAGTCCTAGGGATTTTATGATGTTCTGTATGTAAAGTCCTAGATATCGGTGTGAAGCGCACAACATCTATAATTAGGAGGTTGCAACACTTTAGGAAAATATCTCACTTCTTTCATACTCATTTCGTGCATTAGAGTTTGATTTTTAATAAGGTTTCTTCTAATTTATGCTTGAGCATTTTTTTGAGATAGTCATGAATCCTCGAAGAGTTGTCAGATGTCGTCGTTTTAGGAATAATGTTAATGAGAAACAAGGGGTACCTTATGCACCTGAAGTACAACCCTAAGGAGAATTTACTAACGTTGAGTTCGGATAAGAATAAAAATGTTGAGTTAAGTTGTGTCTAACTAGGGTGGTCATCAAAGAGGACCACCACAAGAAAATACTGACACTTCGAGAATTCGTGAGCTCTTGATGATGAACCCTCTAAGTTTCACTGGTTCAAGTACTACTAATAAATCAAAAAATTTTTATTAAGGTGTTGCAAAAGGTATTTGATGTCATGAACGTTGCTGATACTGAGAGGGTGGAACTAGTTGCATACCAAATGAGAGGTGTTGCTAGGATTTGGATTGATCAATGGAAGGAGAACGGAGTTTAAAAAGGACCATCCGAGAGTTGGGCTTGTTTCAAAGAGACTTTCTTGGGGTGTTTCGTTCCTCACAAACATTCAGAGGATATGGTATGAGAGTTCATCACACTTAAGTAGGATTACATTAGTGTTCTTGAGTACGAGTTGAAGTTCACCTAGTCTCTCATTATGCTCTATTGATGGTTGTGGATGTGATAAGTATAATGAGTCTGTTTGATGTTGGGTTGTCCCATCATTCTAGAAAAAAAGGGCAGGGAAATGATGCTCGTTGGGGACATGGATACATTGAGATTAATAGTTTATGTGCAAAAGGTTGAGGATGAGAAGCTAAGAGATAGAGAATAATTTAATAACAAGATAGCTACGACAGGAAATGACTCCAGAAAATTGAAGAGTAATATTAATCGGTTATCCTTCTAATAGAAACAAAAAGGGACATGCTCCATCATCTACTAGTGCAGCTACACCAAAGATTACAATGTGTACAATATTCAAAATTTTTGATCCAAACCTGCCTATTCTTAGGGTGGTGTGGCGCAATGGGTAGTAAGGCTCATGTCTCCACTAAGTCTTGTATGAACCACTCAGGTACATGTCGTCAAGGCTCCACTAGTTGCTTCCTATATGGCCAGAATGGTAATTTCATATGAGAATGTCCATAGAACAAGTAGGGTAGTGGTAATAGGGCATTAGATCCTAATCTTATTCAATTTCTCCACCTGACACAGCTGCACTTAGATGAGTTATATCAGGTACAGGAGAAGGATCAAACGGCCTATATCCTATCAAAATTCACCAAGAAAGAGAGGATTCACCGGATGTTGTAACTATTATACTTCATTTCTTTAAATCTAATGTTTATGCTTTCCTAGACCCAAAGGCGAGTTTATATTTTTCAACTTCATGTGTTTCTATGAATTTTGATGTTATTCGTGATCAACTTACTCAACCCTTTAGTGTTTCAACATATGTTTTTGAGTCTATTCTACGAGAGAGTCTATCATGATTGTCCAATTTTTTTCAATCATAAGAGTACCATGCTTTGTTTAGTCATGTCAAACATTATATTTGAATGTCATTCTTGATATGGACTGAATTTATTCCTTTTATGCCTTATTTTATTATAGAACTCGAGTGTTCAAGTTTAACTTTCCAAATGAGTCGGTCTTAAAGGGAAAACCCAGTTCAACAGTGCCTAAGGGTTGTTTCATTTCGTACCTTAAGGCAAGGAACTAAGTTTCTAAGAGGTGTGTCTATTACTTAGTTTTTCTTAATGACTCTAGTGGTGAGATACCTCTTATTCAGTCAGTTCCAGTAGTACAAGATTTTCCAAAAGTCTTTCTAGATGTTCTTCCCGGAGTCCCTTAAGAGATACATAGACTTTGGTATAGGCATTCTTCTAGATAGTCGTCTGATATTTATTCCTCCATAGAGAATGACACCAGCACAGTTGAAAGATCTTAAAGAGGAGTTGAAAGATATCCTAGATAAGGGCTTTATTTGGCCAAGTGTCTTACCTTAGGGCGCTATGGTCTTATTTGTGAGAAAGAAGTATGGTTCCCTTAGGATGATTTTATATTACCGTCAGTTAAACAAGGTTACCATCAATAATATGTATCCTCTTCCAAGAACTGATACTTTTTTTTATCAACTTGAGGTTGATTCTTTTATCCCAAAAATAGACCTCAGATTAGGTTACCATTAGTTGAGGGTAAAGGAATGTTATATTCCAAAGAGAACATTCAGGACTAGTTATGGTCGTTATGAGTTTTTGTTCATTTCCTTTTGTTTGACGAATGTGTCTACATCATTCATGGACCTTATTAATAGAGTATTTAAACCTATTTAGATATGTTTATTATCGTTTTGATTGATGATATACTAATCTGTTCATGTAATTAAGAAGATCATACTAGTCATCTCATAATAGTTCTTTAGACGTAAACAAAATGAGTTTATACTAAGTTTTCTAATTTGTGTTTTGGCTTGAGTTTGTGGCATTCTTAGGCCACATTATGTCTGGAGAGGGAATCAAAGTCGATACTTTAAGAATTGAGGCAATACACAATTGTCCTAGGACCACATCACCAGTCAATAAAGTAGTGCACTATTGTCCTAGACCCACGTCTCCAATTGATATTAGGAGTTTCTTGGGTTCTTATGGCTATATAGAAGGTTCATAGAGAGATTTTCATATATTTATCCCGTTTTGACCAAGTTACCTTTGAAGACTGTGAAATTTAAAATGGTTTGAGGCTTATGAGAAAAACATTTAGGAATTTAAGAAGAGGTTGATTACTTCCCCATTGTTGATCTTACCCTGAGGTATGCAAGGTTTCGTTGGGTATTGTGATGCATATAGAGTTGATTTGAGTTGTGTATTAATGTAAAATGAAAAGGTTATAGCTTATGACTCCACACAGTTTTAAATTTCATAAAAAAAATTACTAAACCCATGACATAGAGTTGGATGTTGTAGTATTTTCTTTAAAAATATGGATCCATTGTATTTATGGTGTTCATGTGGATGTGTTCACCAATCACAAGAGTCTTAAATATGTGTTAACTTAGAAAGACTTAATCTCGCACAGAGGAGGTACTTAGAATTACTAAAGGATTATATTATGAGTATTCTTTACCACCCAGGTAAAACTAACATTGTTGCTGATGCTTTAAGCATGTTGTGTATGAGAAGAGTGGTGGTGATGAGCAAGAACAAGACCCAATTTTGCTTGAATTGAAGGAAAATGTTCATAAGCAAAAAGTTTTGGCTTTTTAACAAAAGGGAGATGACGTTTTGAGTTATCATTGTATGTTGTGTGTACAAAGGGTATATGAACTCCAAGAGAGAATCATGGAGGAAGCTCGAAACTCCAAATATTCCATTCATCCAAGTTTCACAAATATGTATCGTTATTTGAGAGAAGTGTATTGGTGGAGTAGCATGAGGAAGCGCATTGCAATGATTGTGGCGAAGTATCTGAATTGCCAACAAGTTAAAGTAAAGCACTAAAGTCCCGGTCATTTGACTCATAATATAGAAAGTTCAGAATGGAACTAGGAGATGATTAAGATTTATTTTATCCCAATATTATCAACGTCTCCCATGCAACATTATTCTATTTGGGTGATTTTTTATAGAGTGACAAAATCAACCCACTTTTTGTCGGTGAAGACTACCCATTCAATAAAAGATTTTGGTAATCTATATATTAAAGTGGTGGTAAGACTTCATGGGGTTCCAATATCCATTATTTATGAGAGAGGTGCACAATTTGCTTCCCTGTTTTGGAAGTCATTCCAAAACGGCTTAGGTTCACACGTGAACTTAATTACTACCTTTCATCCTAAGAAAAATAGGCTAGAAGATCACCATTTAGACATTAGAGGACATTATGAAGGCTTGTGGGATTCATTCCAAAGTTTAATGGGATGATGACCTACCTCATATTGAGTTTGCTTACCACAATAGTTACCTCTTTAGCATACGAATGACTCATTAAAAAGCATTTTGTGGAAGAAGATGTAAATATCCTATTGGATGGTTTGAAGTTGGTGAAAATGGGTTTATAGGACCATATTTAGTTCATCAAGCTACAAAAAAGCTAAAAGTGATTCAAGAGAGGTTGAAAACAGCGCAGAGTCATCAGAAATCCTACACCGGTGTTACGAGAAAGGAGTTAGAGTTTGAGGTAGATGATTGGGTATATTTCAAAGTTTCATCAAGGAAGGGTTATATGAGACTTGGTAAGAAGGGAAGCTTAGGGCCCGTTTGGATGGGCTTAATAAAAGCAGCTTTAAAAAAGCACTTTTAAAGTGCTGAAACTTATTTTTAAAATAAGCAGTTATGCGTTTGGATAAAAGTGCTGAAGTTGTTATGTCAAACGTGAAAAGGGAAAAATGGAAGAAAGAAATGTTAGGGCTACATGGGTAATTTGGAGATTGTATAAAAATATTAAGCACAAAAAGATAAAAATGTGGTCAACTTAAAACAGCTTATAAGCTAAAAAAAAAAAAAAGCACCCCTACCCCAGCTTTTAACTTTTGGCTTAAAATAAGTTTTTTTTTAACTTAAAATAAGCTGTTTTGAGTATTGCCAAACAGCTAAATAAGTCAAAAACCAGCTTTTAAGTCAGTTTGACCAGCTTTTAAGCTGAGCCAAACAGGCTATTAGTCCCCGGTGTATTGGCCCTTACAGAATATCGTAAATGGTAGGTAATGTAGCTTATGAGGTAAAGCTACCATATGTGTCACGACCGGAGTCTAGACCCAAGACGAGACCGGCGTTGTTGACCTCTCAGAAGTCGCAGACAAGCCTACTTACATCACCGTTACTTCATCTAGGTTAATTTTAGCAGAAAATTTAAAAATTTTATTTACTTATTTCATAGGAAACATATTCTACTTAACATCATAGGTGTTCAATATCAACCATCTAATATTAAGATCATCAAATGGAATAAATAGTTCAATACTGTATTAAACGTAAACTTGCCAAAACGGCACCAATATAATGTTTGAAATAATATGGGAAAGAAACGCTAGTGGAACATACTCCACTAACTCAAACCTATAGCTAATCTAGTATATAATGGGAAAGCGTCCTCGAAAGCATGAGGGCCTACCACGTACACATGAATGCTCCACGTCCGGATAGCTTTTGCATCGACCTCTAAGATCTAACGTCCACTTGTGCGTGCACCTAAAAATGTAGAGTTGTATGGGATTAGTACAGACTTGTACTAAGTATTGGTAAATGCAAGAACATACCGAGTACATGCATGATTAAGAAGAGCTCATTCCTAACGATATGGATTATGGAAAGTCAAGTCAGTGGACTTGCCAAATTCAGATTAAGAAAGTCATGCCATGCGAGTAACATGCATAATCATACTTAACATTTTGCAAACAACACATAACATATTGCACATATCATATCAGATAGTTTATATCATTGTTTCATATGCCATGAGACCTTGGGATCATGGACTTGACATTAGGACTTCCCAAAATGAGGGCTCAAAACATGGGCCCTCAAATAGGGAGCCTTCTTTAGCAAACACAGAGTTTACTTAATTTATTCATACATACTTAATTTTCCATTCTTACATATACTAGTTCAACCACGAGTCATACATAGGATTTAGTTTAAGACTATCATCGGGTTCGCTGCGCAATGACCAAGAATAACCTAGTGCCATTACTTAAGTCTAGCTCACCTATAGATTATCCTATCCGAACACATTTGGTATCGTTCATTTTATTATGTGCATTCATTGAGGCTGGAATCATTATTTCTTTAGGAACTTCAACCTTAACCTACATAGATCATGTGAGAATCATGAAATCCATTGTCAGCCCCCACACTGAAAAGAGGTGGAATCACCGGCTAGAATTACACGAACACACTAGCGTATATAGGGAGACAAACCCTGCTAGATCCCTATATTGACATCATAGGTTCAAAGACTAGGATATATACGCAGACCCATACCCGGCATGCTTGACAGTCTCATCTCTTGAGATTTACGTGAACCTCCACCCTTCCCGAAGGAAGGCATCACCACTAATAGCTAGCCTATCGGTGCTTAGTATAAACTTCCATTACATTCAACTCATACATCATGGAATCTGGCTTATAGCATGAGGACATCATAGCTCATTAGATGATTTCTCATGACATCATTAGTTTTAAGTATGCATTAACTTCAATAATTTCATTAGAGTGCTCATAGAGACTAGTCTCCTCATTAACGTTACACTCTCATAGATGAGTATGTTTTGGTAACATTTACATAGACTCATTTGAGATTGCTCTCATCTTTCACATTAGCCTCTTATCATGTTGTCATCGCATTCATTAACTTTAGCACATTTGCTCTTCATAATTACTCACCACTTTACGTGAATGTTCATTTCATCGTATGTCAATGCACTTGGTCTTTTAGTGTGTATAACACTCTTACTAAACCCCTTTGGGGTTTCATTATCTCATCACATAACATATTAGGTTCACTTATATTTAAATGTATGCTAGACTTATGAGTCCACAAATACAAGCCATAATGCTTCATTCATAGTTTGTCTATCCGAATCATATTTACCCAAGATTATATGGTACAAGACTTATGCATCTTGTAGATCTGCCAAGATATTGATTTCAATCTTTCTAGGCAGCATTTATTAAATTTATTTTTACATATGATTTATGTGTCAACACGGAATTGGGAAGGGAACCCGATTTTGAATCCCTTGCGTAACACTTAAGCTTATAGCAAATTTGATAATTGGATTTTTAAGATTTGGGGGACCCTAGTTCGATCCACATCACTCCCATAATATTTTCTTTTCTTTTCCCCCTCTCTTATTCTTTTAAGGCAAGGACGTTGTGGGATCCATGCCCCACAAGCTTATTCTTTTCTATTTAATTTATCACTTAACTTTCTCACCTATCCAAGAGTTATGGGTTCAGTTCCCACTCACAACATTTTTTTTTCTCCTAACTCTGTCATCTATTCAAGAGGTTGTTGGTTCGAATCACCAAAGTCTCACCTTATTTTAATTTATATTTTCTCCTTACACTCTGATTCTGCCAAGAGGTTGTGGGTTCGTATCCCACATACCTCATTTTTATTGTTTCTTTATTTCATTCTTCTCCTCTCTCCTTCATCCGTCCAAGAGGTTGTGGGTTCGTACCCCACACGCCTCACTTCATTTTCTTTAATTTTCTCCCTAACTTCTCACTTGAGATTTAACCCATTTTGAATCCCCCTTACCACATCTTTTTATTTATTTATTTTATGACATGTATATGGTGAGGTCTTGGGTTCAATCCCCACTGACCTCAAGCATTAAAATAAATTACAATGTGATTTTTTAACAGTAAGCTGCCCAAAAATACATTTCCAGAATTTTGGAAATTTGTTCACCCTCTTTGCATTTCATTTTCTCAACTTTTAGATGTTAGATTCACGATAAATTTTCATGTAACATCTAGTGCATTTTTAGGTTAGTTTTAATTGTTATTTTTGATAATTTAATCACCTTTTTGCAGTTCATCTCACCCTCTTTAACGTTAAACATCAAGATATTCTGAGTAGGTTCTAGGGAAATCTTTAGGTGCATTTTCAAGGTTACTTTCAATCAAGAATCATCATTCAATTCAGATACTTTGAACTCATATGAACATCACGTTTTTAACACATTCATATGCGTAAATACAACATTTTAACATGTAAAAATCGAGGCTTCAGACCATGGCAAGATCACGGCACACACATACACAATAAAGTTAACGTAATTAACTTTTTAGGAACAAATCTTTCATGAATATATTCATCACATTACACGCCTAATCTACAAGCAGACATACAAACTTAAGATCATTGGGATCTTTTGATAGGGAACATGTAATGGGGAACAACCCTAGTTTCGGAGTAGACTCATCTGAGACTTAAGGGTTTCTTGGGAAAAGGATCGAGAGGATGAAAACCCATACCTTTTATAAGGTTGTCAACACTTGAACTTGCTGCCAAATCCACCCCAAACCAAATATCCACCAACGAATCTCACAACTTACACGACGAGAATACAACGTTCTGCTTTACGTTTTCGGATTGCTTTGTCGCTTGTAATTTGCGTGTAAGTTATTCAAGTATGAAGAACTTTTGTTTTTTTTTAATCTTATTTTTTATTTCTATTTTTAAATCAGAGAGAATGTGAAAGAGAGTGTTGAAGAGAGGGAGATAAACGTGAGAGTGGATAGATGTGAGAGAGAGTGTTTCCTTAGGGCTAGGACTTTAGGCAAGACTTAGTCAAATAAAGTTATATAATTAATAAATAATAATTAATAGTAAAAATATGATTGTCCTTCTTCTTAAATTAGACATTAATTTTAATATTTTAAATTAATTCACCAAACTAATATAATCAAATTATACTATTGCTCACACCTAGGTTCGAACCCGGGTGGAGAATGATTTTGCTCAAAGGCCAATTTCGGCCCTTTCTCCCCAAAATTCCCATCCACCATATTAATTAAATAATTAATTAAATATTTATGGTAATTAAGATACTACCCTTATCCTGTAAAAAGGCCATTTTACCCTAGACCCTCGAAACTTAAGATTTCCCCTTTTTAAGTCCGGTAAAGACTCATCCGGGTAAATCTTCATATTCAGGTGCCTTTCATGGCTGTACCCAAACTTGCTAGATCATCTAACTCACCAAGTTAGTTGTATTGGTTGTTGAAGAGGTTCAAGAATCTGATTCTACGGGCATCGACCCGTGTGAAGCCGGTCTAATCGTAGGCATTCTAGACACACTAAGTGTTACTTAGCAGAGCCATTTTTAGGGTTGTTACATATTCCCCCCCCCAGGAACATTCGTCCCCGAATGTATCACAACGTCAATAATATCATTATATAATCACTATGCATAGTAAAGCATTAGCAACAAAGAATGGAGAGATAAGAAAACTTTGACTTAAGAGTACGAAGCCTAACCTCAGGCACTGAAAAGATGAGGATAGCGGGATTTTATATCGTCCTAAGCCTCCCACGTAGCACCCTCAACAAGATGGTTCCTCCATAATACCTTCAATGTGGCAACCTCTTTTTTTCTCAGCCGCTTGACCTTTCTGCCAAAAATATCAACAGGTACCTCCTCGTAAAACAAGACTTCATCAACCCCCAAACCTAGGTACAATCGATGTTGGATCAGCTAGGAACTTCTTTAACATAGAAATATAAAAGACTAGATGAAGGCAATGCCAACTCATTGGCCACATCACCCACACGTTGTAGGATCTCATATGGCCCAACATATCTCGGACTCAACTTCCCCTTCCTGTCTAACTTCATCACCACTTTTATAGGTGATATTTTCAAGTAGACCTGGTCACCAATATAAAACTCTAAAGTCCTCTTTCTACTGTCTGCATATGACTTATGCCGACTGTAAGCAGTAACAAACCTGTTCCTAGTCACCTTGACCTTATCTAAGGCCTCGTGAATGATCTCTAAACACAAAATGGATGACTCTCCAATCTCAAACCACCTAATTAGAGACCTACACTTTCTACCATATAGTTCCTCAAACGTTGCCATCCCAATGCTGGAACGATAAATCTTTTTTTACGAGAAATCTATCAAAGGCAGATGGTCGTCCCAACTACCTCTGTAGTCAATCACACACGCTCTCAACATGTCTCCGATGTCTGAATGGTGCGCTCGGCCTTCCCATCAGTCTAAGGATGAAAGGCAGTATTATACTTACCTGTGTGCCTAAGCTCTTCTTGAAGGATCTCCAAAAATGTAAAGTGAACTCAGCTCCTCAATATGAAATGATAGATAAAGGAATCCCATGCCATCTTACAATCTCATTAATGTAGAGTCTCGCATAATCCTCGGATCTGTTAGTATATTTCACAAGAATAAAGTGGGCGGACTTAGTCATCCTTCCCACGATAACCCATATGGAGTCATGTTGTCTCCTAGTCTTCGAATGACCAACCACGAAGTCCATATTAATGGACTCCCACTTCCACGTTGGAACCTCGATAATCTGAGCAAGAACACCAGACTTAAGATGTTCTACCTTGACCTGTTGAAAATTTGAACATTTGGCCACATACTCAGCAATGTCCTTCTTAATGTCATCCCACCAATAGATCTATTTCACATCATGATACATCTTCATGGAACCTGGATGTACGGAATATCTTGAACCATGGGCCTCTATAAAAATCTTGGTCCGCAAATCATCCACATCTGGTACACACAACCTATCCTCGTACCTAAGTATGTCGTCACCTCCAAAAGCAAAAGGCTCATTTATGAGTCCTTCAGCTGCATCAACACAGAATCAAGATGCCAACCCTTCTTGACTTCAACTACTAAGGATGATTCAGAACTAGGATTAGTTGAAACACCCCCACTAAAATAATAAACTAACCGCACACCCAGTCTAGTTAGACTATGTTTATCTTTCACCAACTCCTTCTCATACTCAACGTGGGTTGTACTTTCCATGCTCATCCTACTCAAAGCATCAGCTACTATATTAGCCTTACATGAATGGTAGTGTACATTTAGGTCATAGTCTTTCAATAGCTCCGACCACCTTCGCTGACGTAGATTCAACTCCCTCTGTGTGGACACGTATTGGAGACTTTTGTGGTCTGTGAACAAATCCACATGCACTCTATACAATTAGTGCCTCCACATTTTAAGTGCAAACACTACAGCTGCCAACTCAAGGTCGTGAGTGGGATTATTCTTTTCATAATCTTAAGCTGTCTGGACGCACAAGCTATCACCTAACCACCCTGCATAAGAACACAACCCAAACCAACCCTAGATGCATCACAATAAACAGTGTAATTCAAACCATACTTAGGCAAAGTAAGCACCGGGGCTGAAGTGTGTCTCTCTTTGAGCTCCCTGGAAACTCTTCTCACAAGTCTCCACCCATTAAAACTTTACTTTCGTCTTCATCAAAGTGAGTGGGGAAACAATGGAACAAAAACCCTCCACGAACCAGCGATAATAACAAGCCAATCCTAAGAAGGTATGGATATCTGTGAGAGTAAGAGGTTTTGGCTAGTTCTTACCAGCCTCAGTCTTCCTGGGGTCTACCTATACACCTTTGTCGGACATATAATGACCCAGGAAGGTCGCTGATCTAAGCAAGAATTCACACTTGATGAATTTGGCGTACAACTGATGATGTGTAAGTACTTGCAAGGTTAGTCTCAAATGTCGTTCATGCCCTTCCTTGGTCTTAGGGTAGATGAGAACGACATCAATGAATACTATGACGAAAGATTCAAGGTATTCACGGAAGACTATGTTCATAAGCAGAAACTAGTGATGACCATAAGGGGTACGAAAGACTCTATTTTGAATATCTTCATCCCTAACCCTAAGCTGATGGTACCCAGAACGAAGATCAATCTTCGAGAAGAAGCTAGATCCTTAGAGTTGGTCGAACAAGTCATCTATTATGGGAAGTGGATACTAATTCTAGATTGTGACTTTGTTGAGCTGCCGATAATCGATACAGATTCTAAGGATTCTATCTTTCTTTTTCACAAACAACACTGGAGCGCCCCAAGTGGATATTCTCAGCTAAATAAAACCCTTATCGGTGAGATCTTTTAACTGCAGCTTCAACTCTTTGATTTTAGCTGGAGCCATTCTGTAAGGAGAAATCGAAATTGGTTTAGTATCGAGTTCTAAGTCGAAACCAAAGTCAAACTCTCGAGGGGGAGGAGCTCCAGGCAAATAATCAGGAAAAACATCTAGGAACTCATTCACTACAAGCACTTTGTCTATGGAAGGATTGTCATGATCTAAATCATTAACACTCACAAGATGACACAATAATCCCTTGGACATCATTTTGTTGGCCTTAAGATTCAAATCAAGGGATTAGGACGACTTGGATTGTACCCATCCCAGACCATCTCTACTTCATTGGTAAACGAAATCTCATAACCATACTACGGCAATCCATACAAGCATACAACTATAAAGCCATGCCATGCAAAGAATAACATCTAAATCGTTCACTGGTAACTCAACCAATTTTGCACACATACTCTTACCACACACAACTATTGGGTAATCCTTGTATACTCTATCAGCTCTTAAATTATCTCTTAAAGGTGTACTAACCACTATAGGATCATGCAAAACTTCAGGCAATATCTCAAAAGTTAGAGCAAGCAAAGGAGTTACAAAGGAAAGCGTAGACCCTTGATCAAATAAGGCATAAACAAAAGTTGAGAATACTTGCAGCATACCAGTGACTACATCAGCGGACTTCTCCTACTCCTCCATTCCTATCAAGGCGTAGAACCTTTTCCTCTTAGGGGGCTCGGCTGCTGATGCACCCTGTGGATTACGCCTTGGCTGAACATTACCTCCAGCCTGATCCCTATTCTGTGGGCAGACCTTGACCATGTGCCCGTTCTTACCGCATCCAAAGCAAGCATTAGTGCCCTGTTTGCACTCTCTACTGTGAGCACAACCACACTTGGCACAGTCCTTTCTCGGACGCTGCACATCACCTCCATTGCCCTACTTGGGGTCGGGTCAGCCTCCTCTAGGCGCTACACTCTTCTAAAAATTAGCGTTCCCTGAACTCTGATGCCCCTTTTTGAATCTGGGATGCTCACGGACGCCGAAGTTGTTCCTGTTGCCACATTACTAGGACCTGCCTGATCAGAAGGTTTAGGCCTCCCAACATCACGGACACCCCTCTTCTTCCGGTTGTCCTCTACTTGCAGGACATGCACCATCAACCTGGAGTGGTCCATGTTATGTGAAGCATCGTAGACCAACTGTCCTCCTCCAGTTCTCATGTGATTCCGGTGGGGAACCTACTCATATCATCGTTGTTGTTAGATACAAGAGAAGTGTCATACCTGGATAATTTCAAAAAACTTCAAGGAATACTCCATGACTGTCATTGATCCCTGTTTAAGGTTGATTAACTCCTCGATCTTGGCTTCCATCATATCCTTGGGGAAGAATCTCTCCAAGAAGGCTATCTTAAATAGCTCTCACATGACCGGAACTCTGCCCAAAGGTTTACTATCCTGCCACATCTTGCACCATGACTTTTCAGTATCCTTGAGCTGATAGCAAGCCAGCTTAGCCTTTTAAGTATCTATGGCCCCCATGGACACGAAGATCATATGTAGCTCATCCATACTCTCCTGGGTATCCTCTAAAGTCTTGGACCCTGTTAAAATTAGAGGTTTCAGCCTCGTAAAATTTTGTAGTCTATCTGTCATGCTACGCACGGGTGGGTTCTCCTACTAAACATCCTATTTGTTGGACTTGGGCATCATAGCCTGGGCCTGCATAGTGTTGGCTTGATCCATATGAGCCAGAGCGATCTGCACCTCCACATCAGTCAACCCAGAAGGGTTAACTTGCATGGCCACTCCTTTATTTTGAGCTTGGTGTGGAACTTGGTTAACCCTACCAGCAGCTGCTCCTCTCCCCTAACCAGCGTTCCTAATTGTGTTTATATTCCAAAAAAATAGAATTGATGTTAGATACGCTCATAACACCAAGGAATCAGACATTATAGAAAGCACGGTATAATCAGAATAAGGGAAATTTTCCAACGCATTATGCAGTCTCTTATTCAGGATAGTGGTGCACTTCACTACCAAGACTTATAAGCTACTCGATGTGGTTTATGTAAACATATTTTTCTCGGAATTTAACCTACTGCTCTGATACCAAGTTTTTCACGACCGGAGTCTAGACCCCTGACAAGACCGGCGTCGTTGACCTCTCAGAGGTTGCAAACAAGCCTACTTACGTCATCCTTACTTCATCTAGGTTAATTTTAGAGGAAAATTTGAAATTTTTATTTACTTATTTCATATGAAACATATGCTACTTAACATCATAGGAATTCATCATCAACCATCTAATATTAAGATCATTAAATTAAAGGAATAGTCTAATACAACATTAAACGTAAACTTGCCAAATTGGCACAAATACAATGTATGAAATAATATGGGAAAGAAATGCTAGTGGAACATACTCCACTAACTCAAACTTATATCTAAGTTAGAATATAATAGGCAAACGTCCTCTAAATCATGAGGGCCTCCCAAGTCCGTATGAATGCTCTATGTCTGGATAGCTTAAGCGTCGACCTATAAGCTCTATCGTCCACCTGTACCTGCACATAAAAATGTAGAGTTGTATTGGATTAGTACAGACTTTTACTAAGTATGAGTTTATGCAAGCACACACCAAGGACATTCATGATTAATAAGAGCTCTTTCCTAATGATATGGATTATGGAATGATAAGTCAATGGACTTGCCAAATTCAGATTAGGAAAGTCATGCCATGAGATTACATGCATCATCATACTTATCATTTTGCAAACAACACATAACATATTGCACATATCATATAACATAGTTTATATCATTCTTTTGATATTCCATGAGACCTTGGAATCATAGACTTCACATTAAGACATCCAAAATGAGGGCTCAACACATCGGACCTCAACTAGGGATCCTTGATATACTGTGATTTCACGGTATTTTAAATATTTTTTCCTTAAGTTTAGTGTGTGTCCAAAAGCCTTTTTGTATTGATTTTTGTGTAAGTTTCCCTTTATTTGTAGGAAATCTGTCTAAAGTTGAACGCGGACGTTTTTGAGCAAGAAATGCAAAAACAATTACCACCTACGGAGCTTGTGACGGTCCGTCGTGCCTATAACGGTCCATAGGTGGAGTCGTAGTGAAGCTGGTGAAGGAAGATGGCGAATTCTGACCAAGTATGGGGTTACGAAGTGCATGACGGTCCGTCGTAGCCATGACGGTTCGCCTTGTTGGTTCGTCATGATGATCAGAGAAGTAGTCCCTGTTCCCAAATTCCATGAGTTTAAGTGTATGGAACGGAGACCCTCGACAGACCATTGTGCCTGTGACGATCTGTCATACCTACCGTCAAGGGTAATGAAGAGAGAAGAAGAAGAATTTGCAAAGAATGGGACAACATAGTCCATGACGGTCATTCGTGACCACGACCACCCATCGCGAGGTCCGTCGACCCAGCCGTGTTTTGACAGATTTTTAACAAATAGAGTCCTTCTTTTATTAGGTTCTTGTTTTTTATAAAAAGTTCGAAAAACCTCATTTTGGGAGTTAGACTCTTTGGTTATTAGACTCTTGGTTATTTGACACTTTTATGTTAGATTCTTTGTTTGTATATTATTTTGATTATTACACTTTGGATTGTTACACATTTCTCTGTAGTTGATTGTTGGTGATTTTGTCGATTAATCAAGTAAATTTCCGGATTTTATTCTTTCTCATTGAATTAAGTGCATGAATTCTTATCTTATATATATGAATAATGTTTTTATGAGTATGGGTAACTAAACTCCATAACTAAGGTTGTGGGAACCATAGGCGAATAATGAGGTAAAACCTAACTAATATAACAATTCTAGATTAGTGTCTTGCATGTATTGATAATTCTTTCGCTTAGAAGTCTTTATAACCGATGGCCAACGTTAAAACTCGCCTTAATTCTTCTTGTCGAACCAAGTAGGTAGATAATAGGAAAAAAATTATTAATATAGATTTAGTGTATAGTATCTTTAGGCTAGTATTTATTGGTACGAAGTAATAACTTAATATGAGGTAAAGGTAAGGGTTAGTATAGAAACACACGTAGCCAGACCAAGGTGCGGAGTGAAATTTTCGATATGCCGGACCAAGGATTTAGAAATACATAACTTATCACTTTGCATGCAAGATACTAGGAAAGAATTGTTATAGTTAGAATTATCAAGTGAGGAACCTGTTGGGAACACATAAACCCTAGTTAGTTTTATTAATTGATTAAACTCAAACATTTGAATCTGTTAGTTGTCTTCTTTAATTTAGCTAGTTATTTTCATTCAGTTTGAAATAAAAAACACCCATATTTATTGTCTTTGTTTTCTAAGAAAATAATTGACTAAATAATAGTAATAATAGATTGAAGTTAAGTCTGAACTATTTTCCTCGTGGGAACGATCCCAACCTCATTAGTTGGATTCTATACTTGATACGACCGCTTTACTTCTTATTTATGAAGTAAGTTTGAGCATTATAAAATTTTGGCACCGCTGCCGGGGATAGTAGCTTTTACATTAACTTAAACTTATTACTATAATTTAGTCGATATTTTCTTTATTTTACTTTGTTTCTTGTATTTTATTCTTGTAGAACTATCTTCATTTCATGCTAAATAAACGGAGAGGAAGAGAACCCTTGTGTCCCTACGATCACTAATTAGAGTGTACACTACGCAACATGAATCGAAACTTTGGATTTAATGATGATAATCCAAACCAGAACATCCCAGCTCTGCTTGATGTTAATGGTCAGTAATTACTTGATGATCAGGGTCAAAATCAACAAAGGGGACAAAATCCCACTCCACGTCCTCAAGAATACTACAGAGGCTATGAAAATATAGCAGACTCTGATGGGCACTTCTCTTGCCCCCTCTACCACCACGTCACATCTTTGTGGTAACTAGTAGTCTGATGCAAATGCTCACTGTCAAAGGTTTGTTTTCAGGGATACCTTCTGAGGACCCACATGCTCATATAGCTAAGGTAAGGGCACTGTGTAAAACTTGTGTAGGGAGGCCTTATTTGGACTCGGATGTAATAGGGCTAAGAGTGTTTCCTCTCTCACTGATGGGAGAGGCTGCTATTTGGTTCACTGACCTCCCTTATAACTCAATTTTCACTTAGAACCAACTAAGGGAGATTTTCTTGGCACGTTACTACCTGGTCTCCAAGAAACTAAACTAGAAAGACAGAGTGAACAACTTTGTGGCACAACCAGGAGAGTCAGTTAGTAGTTCTTGGGATAGATTCACCTCGTTTTTCAGAAGCGTCCCAAGTCACCGCATAGATGATGGGTCACTGAAGGAATACTTCTATTGGGGACAGCATGAGAATAATATAGCAGAGTTGGATATTATAGCGGGTGGTTCATATGGGGAGTGTCATTATGCTGAGATTGCTAAAAAGTTAAAGAAAATATCCCGGAACAATAAAGCTTGGAGTACTAGAAAGTCAGATACTGGGAGAAATACCTTCGTAGTGCAATCCATCACAACACAGCCACAGATGAGATTCGTGAAGAGATGAATCAGATGAGAACTGAGCTTGGGTTTGTTTTAAAGCATGTCACTATGGGTGAAAAATGATAAATGCAGTTAAATACTTGTCTAAACCACCACCACCAAATGATTAATGCTGTTATGCGGAGAATTCCTATGAGGTAAATGAAAAGATGGGGGGTATCCGACCAAGTGCCCAAGCCTTAAATCAGGAGAATTGGTGCCAAGGTCAAGGAAACCAAGGTCGGATGTATGGTAACTATAACTGTGAGGGTCATTATATCCGAGATGGAAACTACAAACGCGACAACAACTTCAAGAGGGGTAACTATGGTAACAGAAATGATAGGAAAGGGCCCTATGTTCCTCCTCAAAATCATAAAGTTACTCCTAGATATGTTGGAGATAGTATGACACGAATTGAGGATATGTTTCTCAAAATAAGGAGGAGGTTCGATGCTAATAATGAGCACATTAAAGAGATAAGGAGTGATTTAGAGGGTATTAGGCAGAAAGTCGATACACATGCAATAGCGATTAGGTAGATTGAGTTGCAAATGGCCCAATTATCTGCGACTGTGAACACACAACAACCGGGCAACACTATTCAAAATCAGAAAAATGATGGACATTATATGACAATCACTACTCGGGATGGTAAGCAGACCACTGACCCACCTATGCCGTCTAAGGAGGAAAAGGTGATAAAAATAATGATAAAGTGTAGATGGTAGAGGTGAAGTAGAATATAACACTTGAAAAGATGTTGAAGTGCCTATAAAGGTAATTCACATGCCTAGACCACCACCCCCCTTTCCTCAGAGATTAGTGAAAAAGACCGAGGATTTTAAATATCGGTGTTTTATAACAATGTTGAACAAACATTCTATCAATGTCCCTTTGGTAGAAGCTCTAGAACGAATGTCCGATTATGCCAAGTTTATGAAAGACCTGGTTACAAAGAAAATATCGGTCACATTCGAGGATAAGCATAGAATGCAGCATTGTAGTGCTATTGCTACAAGATCTCTCGTACAAAAGATAGAAGATCCGGGTTCATTCACTATTCCTTGTACAGTCGGGTCATTACATTTTGTGAAAGTATTATGTGATCTAGGGGCAAGCATAAATCTCATGCCCCTCTCGATTTACAAGAAGTTGGGTTCGGGTGACCCAAAGCCCACTGCGGTGCGGCTACTGATGGTCGTTCGAACACTGAAAAGGCCTATAGGGATACTCCACGGTTTTCTAGTAAAAGTGGAGTTCTTCATATTTCCAGCATATTTTGTTTTCCTTGATTATGAAGTCGATTTTGAAGTGCCTATTATTCTTGGGAGGCCATTCCTTGCTATGGGTAGAACCTTAGTTGATATGGAAAAGTAGCAGATGAAATTTCGGTTGAACAATGAAGAAGCGACCATCAACATTTTTAGGTGTATGAGGCACAGTGGTGAGCTCCAATAGGTATCTGCTATATCCTACAAAGAAAAGATGAAGAAGAACCATGACCTAAAATGTGAAAAACAAGAGTTTATCAGTGGGGATTTGGTGCTTTTAGACAATTCTAGGTTCCATTGGCTTCCGGGCAAGCTCAAGTCCAAATGGACATGCCCTTACTTTAATACCCAAGTATTCCGTCATGGAGTAGTTGAGTTAGAAACTAAGGAGGGTGTGCGGTCTAAGGTATATTGACAACGAATAAAACTCTATTTTCGGCATGCTCAATCGGTGAATGACGTTATCGAGCCATACCATCATGATGAAGGCTGAGTAATCGAGTGTCCTCAGTCGTGCTGCGACTCTAAATCAGGCGCTGGTTGGGAGGCAACCCAATACTTATAGTTTTTCTTTTTAGTAATGGTAGCATTTTCTACTAATGGGTTTTAAATTTGAAGGCACATCACCAGGAAATTCTGCACAAAATCACTCTACTACAGTCACTAATGGACACATCAACGGACCATTACGCACGCGCTAGACCGTCGTATGAATCCGTTAAGCCAGGTACATCTTTCAATTATTTTCAAAACTAGGGCACACATGACGGAACCAATGATGGACCGTCGCACCAGCGAGGGACCGTCGACGTGGTCTCATTGCATCATTAATAAGCATACCCGACCTGACCCAGTTGGGGTAATTTACAAAATTGGCAACCTTTAAAAACTCCACCCCTTCATTTCACCCATTTCCTTCCCTCTCTATCCCATTTCCCTCCCTTTTCAACTTCCTACTTCCTACCTCTCTTCTATATCAATTCCCCAATTCACCAAATTTCTAAAATATATCCTTTACTAGTCGGAGTTTTCTGTTGTGGTTCTGTTCTTGTTAACAAGTACTTTCCTCGCTTGTTTTTCTCAAATTCTCAGGTTTGTGTCTCTGATTTCTACCATTACATTGCATTTTTGTTTTTCACTTAGTATTAGCCTAGTTCTTGTTTATGGTTCTTCATTCGTTGATCCAATTTTGTCTAACCTAGGTTGAGAATCCTTAAATTGCCTTGTTAAAACTCTAGAAAAAGGTGCTTTAGTATTGCTAGTTTACTAGGTATTTGGGTACACACGTATAGGTTAACACTAAGTATCCCATGTTAGTCACAGAGGATGAATGTGGCATCCTCAGTTCTGACACTAAATGACAGAACGAGACCCCGATGACGGACCTTCTTACCCATGACGAACCGTCATAGAGTCTGTTCCAATACCTTACTATCCAATTTTCTCTAAGTGTCCACCAACGAAAACATGCGATGGACCGTCTTTCCAAGACAGTCCATCCTGCACAACCATTTTGGTTGTTAGAGACCCTGTTCCTAAAGGTCTCCAACTTTTTCCAAGTGTCTTCTTACGGACATATACGACAGACTGTCATACCCTCGATGGTCTGTCCTACATAACCGTTCTGGTTTCAGAGACCCTGTTCCAAAGGGTCTCCAACTCTTTCCAAATGTCCTCTTACGGACATCTACGACGGACCGTCATACCCGCGACGGTCTATCCTATATAACCGTCATGACGGTTTGAGACCCCTCTCCCAAGGGTCCCCATACTTATTCTAAGTGTCCCATGACGGACATCGACGACAAACCATCATCATCACGATTGTACGTCCTTCTTATTTTTCATAACTATTAGAGACTTTCCTTCAGGGGTCTCTACATAAACATACTTTTAAGTAAGACATGATAGTCCGTCGTACTCATGACGAGCCATCACCTGGTCCGTCGTGTTTCATTGTTACTATAGATATGTCGTTACATCTTGACTCTTTTATTTATTTTGTGTCATTTTTTGATTGTCTTGTTTGCTCTTTGCAGTACTAATATTGATTACTTACACGTACTATCTCTAATGGCAAAAAAACAAGATCGAGTTTATGCACACGGGCGATCAAAGTTTGGCCCCGTCTGCCCGCCATGTCATTGGCTCTGATGATGAGCGTCACCCCGAGTACATGTTGTAGGCACTGCCACTCAATCCCGAGCTGCAAGTGCTGCCAGAGCTACGCCCAAAAAGGTGGCGTCTGGCGTAGTCATTGCCTCCCAGTCTGATGAGGAGCGCACACTGATCGGCACACCTTGTGGGTCAGCTACTCATGGGAGCGTCTGGCTCCTTATGAGTTTCGTGGTCCGAGGAAGCCTCTGGGTCTGCTGAAGTCCCTGCACCCGCCACAGCTTCAGAGTCTGCCTTATCTGAAGAGGCTGATAGTTCTGAATCCACGTCCCGCTCACTAACTCGTGCTCTTACCCCGGTCGCCGATCAGACCAACCGGTGGTGTGTCGACGGGCAGTATCAAGTTTATTCAGAAGCAAAGTTTCTGAATAAGAAAGGAGTCATGACACGGACCCTTACATTGGAGAGGTGGGTCCTTACGGGAACTGTCCCTACTATGCTAAAGATCCACAATCTCTTTTCAGATACCCAATGGAGTGCACAACGCATTCTTTGTTATGTTATAGTGAAGAGTTGGTCCGAGAGTTCTACGCCTCCTACATGGCTACTCTCAGATCAATGATTAATAGGCGGGCTGACCCCGCCAATTCCGGCCCCACTTAAGCATGTCTTAGTACGTGGCATTCAGGTTGATATCTCCCTGCCTTCCATCCGCCAGTATCTATACGGCGAGGATATTGATACCAACCAGATCCCTCTCAACGCTGAGTTCGACTACCGGTGGCAAATAATCAAAGATGGCCAATTCTTGCATGAGCCATCGCTGAGAGAGACCACCAAGAACTGGATAGCCCTGCACTTGTGTATTGATGGAAAGGGTGTCGACGTGGTAACCGAGCCGAAAGGAGCCATCAAGAAGGCTAACTTGACCTTCACGGCTAAGTTCTTATGGTTGATCATCCCCCACGGCCTTTCCCCCACGGCCGCTTATAATATAGTCACATGGGATCGTGCAGTTCTTATGGAGGCAATGATAGCCGGGTTTGAGGTGGACATTGCTTTGCATCTATAGGCGGTCATGCACGAGAGGGATTTTAAGGTCACAACTAC
This sequence comes from Solanum peruvianum, assembly GCA_027705065.1. Classification (NCBI taxonomy): domain Eukaryota; kingdom Viridiplantae; phylum Streptophyta; class Magnoliopsida; order Solanales; family Solanaceae; genus Solanum; species Solanum peruvianum. The sequence goes on from JAKWJD010001759.1 coordinate 22,571,511, forward strand.
TTACCCTTTTCCCTGCATGATGTTTTCTTTATGAAGGTCCGTAGATGTGCCCATCTGGCACATTTATAAGCTCAAGACTCTGTTGGGCACTGTTGATATCAGTTTCATCAGGGATGATGCCAATGAGTTGGCTCCATGCAAAAGGCCCCATCAAGAGTTGTCTCCACTTAGTGAAATCTGGCTGATACGGTAGCATAGGCTCGCACGGCTACGCAGGCTATTCTGACACCACTAACACTAACCCAGTCCAGTCTATCTCGGGTAGTAGCACTTCCCCGAGCTCCTCTCGCTCAGCCCCTTTTCCAACTCTGGTCCCGCTTGTTAGCGTCCAGAAACTAGAGGCATGGATGGCTACACTTATGTATCACATCCAGCCTTGGATGCAGAGATCTATTGCTAAGGCACAAGAGCACTTGGAGCGGAGAATGGTCCAACACACAGAAAGGTAGATCGCTGAGGTTCATCAGCGCTTTGACACTTTTAAGTTGCGGGTGCTAGCCCAGCCATCCCCTCAGGTGGATGTGTCGATCCTTCACGCTGCGGTCGAAAGTCTTCGAGCAGATATGGATATGATCCTAGAGGCTAGGGTGCCTGAGTTTGAGGCCCCTTCTGCAGAGCTTGCTGAGGACACATTGATGGTGGCCTTATTCGCCACTTCAGAGATTCAACCACCTCCCCCTTGAGAGCATGCCAAGAGGCGTAAGGGTAGAGAGGAGGATGAGTCTAGAGCACGCAAGAAGTATCACCATGAGATGGAGGCTTCGAGGAGAGCCTCGCTTGCTGATGAGGATGGGCATCGGATCAGGCTATAGATTCAGCTGCTGGGGAATCTGGATCCAGAGATGTGGCGATTACGGGAGGCACTGCGGATAGTGTTGTCACTGATAAGGACACTACTGACGATGTCCAGACTACAGAGGTAGTGGGTTCCGGGGAACCGAACCCACCAGCTTACTGATCGTCGACGCTTTGCGCCGCACGTTTTCTTCACCTACCACTCTCGTATTTAAATTTTTTTATGCATTGGGGACAATTTCAAGTCTCTTTGTTGGGGATGGGGTAAATGGAAAGTGAGTTCTAGGGTGAAGTCTGAGTAACCCAATTCACTATCCTCTTTTGGGGTTTTCTTGCCTGTGTCCTTTTTCCCAAAGAGACTGATTATTTTTACTGTTGAACCGGCATGTCTATATCTTGTGTACATACTTTAAGTCTAAAGCATGAGGGATAAAATGATATCCTGATGAAATGAAAATGATGTATGACTAGGCATAGTAATTGATAACTATGTGGCTCTATGCATGACATAGAGATACACCACTGCATGACCCTTAGTCTAAATTTAAAACTAGGTGTCTGATAATCTGGTAGAGTAATGAGATGTCAAGTGAGTGTGAGAAAGATTTGAATAGTCCACTGTTTGTACTAAGCTATAACTTGTCTGGTTAGTCCTGCTAAAAGTAAGTTGTAATAGACAATTAGGAAAGGATCATAGGACCTTGTTCAATATAGCCAATTTTTAGCCTAAATAAAAATAAACCGAATGAAATTAATCCCTCTTTGTTCCAAATGATTTGAGCATAAAATAGACCTTTCTTTTTCACCTGAACTAATCTTTTCTGGGAATAATGTGTTGGCCCAGGTCCCTCCTTGGACATGTGCACCTCAGCTTATGCAAAAAACATAAGTTTAGGGTAGCTAATGCATTAAAAAACCCTTTCATGGCCCTGACCCAACTTTGGGTATTGTGTACATTGACTCATGGCAAAGGAATGAGTTGAGGGTGGCTATTATAAGGAAGGCTCTGGAAAGTGGGGTTGAAAGAACTAAGAGAGAGAAAGAACAAAAGTAATGTGACTCAAGAACCAGTTGAAAGAAAAGTGAAATAATCTATATATATATATATATATATATATATATATATATATATATATATATATATATATATATATATATATGCATATATGTATGTATGTATATATACATAAATACAAGCAAAAAAAAAGAAGAGAGTCACTTATACAAGAAAGAAAGAGGGGAAAATAGCAAGGTGAAAGAATATGAGAAATTGGGCGAAATAAAATGATGAAAAGAGGTATGTTTAGCCGATATGTCAAGTAGGGCAAAAAGTTACTAAAGTATACCTAAATATATCCTACGTGACCGTGAGCCTACGTTATAAGCTAAGAAACTCCTATCATGATACTAAAAGTCGTATAGCAAACTTAAAGAAGTGAAAATAAGGGCAAGCTTATGGAAATATGTATGAATGAGTTGTGAATTTGTTCTGAGAGTGAGTGTTGAAAAGTAGTCCTTATACTGAAACTGAAATCATTGTGTGAAAAATAGGATGTTGTTTTGAAGTGAGGATACTAGTTGCAATACCGGAAATATTAGCACCTGGGTGAGAAATTGAAGAGGATAGGTATTAGTGCGTGGTGAGTCTGTGTCATGGTCTGATTTCACATAATTCAAGCCTAATAGTGATACAATGCATAAATATGATGAGACTGATCGGGATTGATAGACAAATGATTGCAAAAACTTAAACATGGATACTATTGTACAAAGATTTTGTAGTGAGTCATAGTGTGTCGCTTGAGGACAAACAACAAATTTATGTTGAGGGTGTTGATATACCGTTGTTTCACGGTATTTTTAATGCTTTTTCCTTAAGTTTAGTGTGTGCCCATAAGACTTTTTGTATTGATTTAATGTAAGTTTCCCTTTATTTGCAGGAAATCTGTCTAAAGTTGGACGCGGATGTTTTTGAGCAAGAAATGCAGAAAAGTTACCACCTACGGAGCTTGTGACGGTCCATCGTGTCTGTGACGGTCTGTAGGTGGTGTCATAGTGAAGCTGCTGAAGAAAGATGGGGAAGTCTAACCAAGTGTGGGGTTACGAAGTGCATTACGGACCGTTGTTGCCATGACAATCCATCCTGCTAGTTCATCGAGATGATCAGAGAAGTAGTCCCAGTATCCAAATTCCAAGAGTGTAAGTGTTATGGAATGGAGACCCTCGACGGACGTTGTGCCTGTGATGATCCGTCATACCTGCCGCCGAGGGTAATGAAGAGAGCAGCAGAAGAATTTCTAAAGTATGGGACGACGGAGTCCATGACGGCCCGTCGTGACCACGACGACCCGTCGCGAGGTCCTTCATGACCACGACGACCCTTCGCGAGGTCCGTCGACCCAGCCGCGTTTTGACAGATTTTTCAACAAATAGAGTCCTTCCTTAATAAGGTTTTTGTTTTTTTATAAATAGTTCAAAAAACCTCGTTTTGGGGGTTAGACTCTTAGGTTGTTAGACTCTTTGGTTGTTAGACTCTTCGTTATTAGACTCTTTATGTTAGATTCTTTGTTAGTATTTAATTTTGATTATTTCACTTTGGATTGTTACACTTTTCTCTGGAGTTGATTGTTGGTGATTTTGTTAATTAAGCAAGCAAATTTCTAGATTTTATTCTTTCTCATTGAAGTAAGTGCATGAATTCTTGTATTATATATGTGAATATTGTGATTATGACTATGGGTAACTAAAATCCATAACTAGGGTGTTGGGAACCATAGGCGAATAATGAGGTAAAACCTAACTAATATAATAATTCTAGAATAGTGTCTTGCATGTATTGACAATTCTTTCGCTTAGAAGTAACGGATGGCCAACGTTAGAACACGTCTTAATACTACTTGCCGGACAAAGGAGGTATATAATAGGAAAAGAATTATCAACATAGATTTAGTGTATACTATCTAATAGTCTAGTATTGATTGGTACGAAGTAATAACTTAGTCACATATCGAATACAATGCATAAAATGAGTTAAAAGTAAGGGTTAGTGTAGCAACACACATAGGCGGACCAAGGTGCGGAGTGAAATTTTCTACATGCCGGACCAAGGATTTAGAAATACATAACTTATCACATTACATGCAAGATACTAGAAAAGAATTGTTATAGTTTGAATTATCAAGTTAGGAACCTGTGGGGAACACGTAAACCCTAGTTACTTTTATTAATTGATTAAACTCCAACATTTGAATCTGTTAGTTGTCTACTGTAATTTACCTAGTTATTTTTATTCATTGAGAAATTAAAAAAACCCCATTTTTATTGTCTTTGTTTTCTAAAGAAATAATTGACTAAATAATAGTAATAATATATCGTAGTTAAGTCTGAACTATTTTCCTTGTGCGAGCGATCCCAAACTCATTAGTTGGGTTCTTTACTTGATACGACCGCTTTACTTCTTATTTGAAAAGTAAGTTTGAGTGTATCAATCCTTCTTTAGCAAACACAGAGTGTTCTTCATTCATTCATACGTACCTCATTTTTTATTCTTTCATACACTAGTGAAACCGCCAGTCATACCTAAGATTAATCTCATCTTTCACATTAGCCTCTTATCATTTTGTCAGCACATTCATTAGCTTTAGCACATTTGCTCTTCATAATTACTCACCATTTTACGTGAATGTTCATTTCATTGTATGCCAATGCACTTGGCCCTTTAGTGTGTGTAACACTCTTACTTAACCCCTATGGGGTTTCATTATCTCATCACAAAACATCTTAGGTTCACGTACTTTTAAATGTATGCTAGACTTATGAGTCCACACATACAAGCCATGAGGCTTCATTCATAGTTTGTCTAAGTGATTCATATTTAGCCAAGACTATATGGTACCAGACTTATGCATCTTGTAGATATGCCAAGATATTATTTTCTATCATTAGAGGCAACACTCATTAAATATTTGTTTACGTATGACTTATGTATCTATATGGAATTGGGCAAGGGAACCCTATTTCAAATCCCTTGAGTAACATTTAGGCTTATAGTAAACTTGATAATTGCTTTTTTCACATTTGGGGGACCCTAGTTTGATCCACATCACTCCCATAATGTTTTCCTTTCTTTTTGTCCTCTCTTTTTCGTTTAGGGAAAGGAGGTTGTGGGATCAATCCCCACAAGCACATTCTTTTCCGTTTAATTTATCTCTTGAATTTCCCACCTATCTAAGAGGTTGTGGGTTCAATCCCCACTCACCGCATTTAGTTTTCCTCCTTTATTTCTCTCGTAACTCTCTCATCTATTCAAGAGGTTGTGGGTTCAAATCCACACAACATCACCTTATTTTCATTTACATTTTCTCCTTACCTTCTCATTCTGCCAAGAGGTTGTGGGTTTTAATCCCACATACCTCATTTTTATTATTTCTTTATTTCATTCTTCTCCTCTCTCCTTCATCTGTCCAAGTGGTTGTGGGTTCGAACCCCACATGCCTCACTTTGTTTTATTCATGTCCCCCCTAATTTTTCACTTGAGCTTTACCCCATTTAGAATCCCCATTACCACATTTTTTTTTTTTTATGACATGCATACGGTGAGGTCTTGAGTTCAATCCCCACTGACCTCAAGCATTTTAAAAAAATATTTTAGAACGTGATTTTTTTAAAGTAAGCTGACCAAAACAAATTTCCGGAATGCTGGAAATTTTTTCACCCTCTTTGCATTTCATTTTCTAAACTTTTAGATGTTAGATTTAGGATAAAGTTTCGTGTAATATCTAGTGCATCTTTAGGTGATTTTTCATGGTTATTTTCGAGAATTTTAAAACCTTTTTGCAGTCCATTTACTCATCCTCTTTCACGTTAAACATCAAGACATTTTGAGTAGTTTTTAGGAAAATCTTTATGTGCATTTTCAAGGTTACTTTCAATGAAGAATTATCATTCAATTCAGCAACTTTGAACTCATATGAACATAACATTTTTAACATATTCATATACTTAAAATACGAGATTTTAACATGTAAAATTATAGGCTTCAAACCATGGCTATCTCACAACACACATGCACAATAAAGTTAACGTAATTCACTTTTTCAGAACACATCTTTCATGAATATATTCATCAAAAACATCAGATTACACGCCCAATCTACGAGCAGACATACAATCCTAAAATCAATGGGACCTAGTGACAAGAAACATGTAATGGGGAGCAACCCTAGTTTTTGGAGTAGATTCATGTCAGACATAAGGGTCTCTAGGGAAAAGAACCAAGAGGAACAAAATCCATACCTGATTTCACATTGTTCAACACTTCAACTTTCTGCCAAATCCACCCCAAACCAAACGTCCACCAACGAATCTCACACCTTACCCGACGAGAATATAACATTTTGCTTTACGTTTTCGCATTGCTTCGTTGCTTGTAAATTCCGTGTAAGTTCTTCAAGTGTGAAGAACTTTTATTTTTGTTATTATTCTGATTTTTGGTTTAGGTTTTTTAAGACGAGAGAACGTGAACGAGAGTGTTGAAGAGAGGGAGATAAACATGAGAGTGGATAGATGTGACAGAGAGCGTTTCCTTAGGGCTAGGACTTTAGCCAAGACTTAGTCAAATAGGTTAAAAAATAATAAATAATAATTAGTAGTAAAAATTTGATTTTCCTTTTTCTTAAGTAAGACATTAATTATTAATTTCTTAAATTAACTAACCAAATTAAATAATCAAACTAAATCATTGCTCTCACCTAGGTTCGAACTCGGGTGAAGCAAGATTTTGCTCAAAGGACAATTTCGGTGCTTTCTCCCCCAAAATGTCCCTCCATCATATTAATTAAATAATTAATTGCTTAGTATAATTATGATACTAACCTTAGCATGGAAAAAGATCATTTTACCCCTAGCCCTCCAAACTTAAGATTTCCCTTTTTTCAGTCCGGTGAAGACTCATTGGGGTAAATCATCATATTACAGTGCCCTATGTGACTGGACCAAACCTTTCCTAGATCAACTAAATCACCAAGTTAGTTGGCTTGGTTGTTGCCGAGGTTTAGATGTCTGGTTCTACATGCATCAATACGTGTGAACCGGTCTAATCATAGGCATTCTAGGTACATTAAGTGTTACTTAGCATAGCCATTTTTAGGGTTGTTACAATAAGAGTTATTCGCGGTTCATGCGGTCTTTCACATCTCCATGTTGATGAAGTGCATGGGTGATCCTTAATTGATCATACTAACTAAAAATATTGGGATCAAGGATAGCTTATCTTATGAGAAGATTACACCTCAGGTTCTAAATTGCCAAGTTCATAAGTTCAGCACTAAAGAAGTAACATCAGTTAAATTCCTCTGGAGGAATCGATTTGTTGAGAAAGCTATTTGGGAAGCTGAGGAAGATATGAAGAAGTGGTATCCGTATCTCTTTCAAACAATTGAAGTTCAAAATCTAGGTACTAATTCTATTTTTTGTACTTTATATTTATATACTTGATGTGTTAAATTTAATAGTTGGGTGTTTGAACAGAGTTTTAGAAATTACACCCTTAGCTTAGTAAGATTAATCTCATATGAGGACGAATATTCTCAAGAGGGAGATATTGTAACACCCCGTAATTATATAGAAGTTTAAAAAATGGAAATAGTCAATTTTAAAAATCATATAAAATTGAAAATTTTGTTGAAGGTACTTCTTTGGTTTTTTGTTCAACTCTAAATGACCATAACTACAAGATGAGGGTGTGATAGGTGTGTTTCCAGATATCGTAGGAAATATCTTTGAATAACCTTTTTAATAACGTTATTTTGGAGTTTTTTTGAGTGAGATATGCCCATTGAAGTTGAATTGTTCAAAAAAGAAATGTCTAATTTGGATTGAAATGGTAGCCTGGTCTTTTCCTACCTAATTAATTTAACCCATTATAGTGAATTAATTAAGGGTCAAAACTGAATTTAGTCAGTTTAGAAAAATCAAAAATCTACACGAGGGCTTGGAGATAATTGAAAGAGGGAGAAAAGGCAAGATTCATCAAGAACGTTCAAGTTTGATTTTGAATTTCGGCAATGATCAATTCTATGAAGTATTATGATCACATAATGTTGGGTTAGTTTGCCCACATGCCAAGCATATTTAATTCTGTATTTTCATCCTACTAAGATCGAGAAATTGATGCTCTAGATAGTGGTTCTTGAATTTATTTCTTTTTTGAATATGAGTTGGGATTAAAAAGTTCTTGACATTAAAATGTTGTTTCCATGAGTTGTTTGAGTTTGATGTAATGTATATGCCTTGGGTATCTGATTCTAAAGTGAACTTGAGAAAAGGAAACATGAATCATCACTTTGAACAATAAATTTAAATTCAAGGAAAGTTAAGATCCAAATCTAGGAAGGTCTTAGAGTCTTTTGAAGAAGCCTTCGGCAAATGCTTTCAACTTTGTTTGAAGACTAAAAGTTCAAGTTGAGTAAAGAGTAAAGAGTAAGGATTGAAGTTTATTCTTAAAGAGTATATGGGACCATGTATCCCCATAGTGTTTAAAATGTTTTTACATTTAAACTAGAAAGGAAACCTTGATTTCCAACGAGCATTTGACCTAGGTTCTAGAAAAGAGTAATCACTCTCTAACTGAAGCAAAAGAGGAAATATTGATTTCAAAGATAGACTTTCAGCTAATTTTCGAGAAATTATCTTAAATCATAGAAAGGAATATGTTTTCATTATAAATTGAGTAAATGTTACAAAAGATACACTTATTGCTAACTATATAAAAATACATTAAAAGAAATGGTGATTACTCATAAATATAAATCTTAAAAAAAAAAAAAGCTACAAATAATACTTTAAATTTTATTCATCTATTAATTTTTATTATTAAAACAATTTAATATTTATACATGATACAAATTTTAAGTATACTAAATACTTTTATTAGACATCAATTATAGGATATGATGCAGCAAGACTCGAATTTCACGAAGTTAAGGTAGAAACTAAAAAATGAAATATTTCTTTTACCATAATTGTTGTTGTCCATATAATAAATTTAAATTTTTATGCTGAAATATATATATATATATATATATATATATATATATATATATATATATATATATATATATATATATATATATATATATATATATATATATCTAAAACAAAGAATTGATCAAGCTTAGTGTTTTCAAAAACGTTTTTGAAACAAGTCCAGGGCGAGTCTCGGGGTGGGTGTACCAAAAATGATGCGGGGTGTAAATTAAATACGTCGATCCATACAGCGTAGGTTCTAAAATTTGAGGCATAAGCCACGATTATAAAAACGTATGTCCTGGGCCTAAAAAGGTATGCCCGAGCGTTATAAACTTATTTTGAAAACTTTATTGCTTTAAATCATATATTTTATTATTGGTGTAATGATATTTTTTAAAATAGTAATTATGATACATCTTTTTCTTCGTTATTGATTATTAATACTTATCTAAAACAAAAACCATAACATAATTTCTGTATATCATAGGTTGTTTTTAAAATCATTGAAAAGGTTTTTTTTAATTTTGTTAGTAATAAAACTATGAATTGGATATACATGAGATTATGAACGGTAGATCCATGAGACTTACGCCCCTTGTCTCGGGGCCTACGCCTCGCTCAGTATTGCATAAAATATCTCGCCTCACGCCCCTACCTTTTAAAACACTGGTCAAGCTACATATTTGGCATACACTCAAACTTTTATTTAACCATCATTCGTAAGAACAACAAACAAAACTTTTTTTTTGTAAAATTATATTTCTATGAAAGTCTTACTCAAATATTAATTGATTAATACTATATATTACGTATAAAAAAAGGTCACTTTCTCCACATATTTAAACTTTAAAACTATGTAGAAATATTTCAATGATATTGATCATTTTGATCTCAAAATAGAAGTAACTCTATGAGAATATGTGTTAATCATTTAAAAACATTTCAACATCGTATACCTTACAAAAATAATCTGTGTAGTATGTTTTACAACATCGTATACTATACATACTATACACACGTGCAACACCTTAAAACTAGTTATTTATGATAAGGGTGGAACCGATTACATAACAAAGTTACAAAAAGAGAAATGAAATAAATGAATAAAATGACGGACATCATACATGTGACAAAGTCATTGACAACGAAGACGTCCGCTGAAGAAGGTGACTTCTTCTAGAATCTTTTTAACTTCCCTTTTGAGACTTTTGAGTATATCACATTTTGAATACCCCCACCCCACCCCCTTATCTTTTAGTCTTTTCATTTTTTGGGTGGGCTGGTCTAGGATACTAGATCCATTGGAGTGTTTGTGTTCATAATGACATTAGCCTTTTTTGTAACAATAAAAATAACTACTTTTGATGCACGTGTGTTGCACGTGAACATTACACCGTGTATTACATTAATTATAACTAGTATACGTATCCGCGTGCTACGCCGATATTTTAAAATATAATATCTTTTTGGTTTATGAATAACTAAATATGAATTATTATTGAGTAACAAAAGTGTTGTATAATAATATAATGTATTAATTATAGAGATACAAATAATTCTATCAAAATTTTAACTAATTTATGTGTAATAAGGATATGTTCATCAAAGATTCTAAATATAATTCAACAACTTCCCCTTATTCCAGTATGATGAAGATTAATAGCATATGTATAGTGTGTTGCATTGATATTTGTACTGATTAATTAAATAAGTAAATTTAAAACCCAAAAGTTGAGTTTCTTTTGGTTATAATATGTGATACATTTTACCTGTGCTATTATATATTATTTGGCTATAAAAAGTTGTTTTTTCTGTGAATAAACTACTTTGTTACATGATAACTTATTTTACATTTATGTTCATTTCTGTTAATCTTTTAGTATTTTAATTTTTTTTAACACTTAAATAAAGATTTATAGTTACGTCACTTTATTTTTGGAACCCTTTTAAAATTGTTTCAAATTTAATAGTTTAAAATAATTTAATACTTATAAATTTTAATTATTTAAAACATATATTCCTTATTGATTTTTATTATTTTAAAATTTTTTTTTTGTGGTGCTGATGTGTGGTGTTGTGTTGCATGAATATTATAAAATATAGTAATATAAAATTAAAAATGAAAAATAACTAATAAGAATGATTATTCACTTATTAAAATAATTTTATCAGTGCATAATTTAATTTTGTTCTTTATTATTTTTGTGAAATTTAAATAAAAACTATTTTTAGAATGACTAATTTTGATACTCCAAATAAATTGTTTAATATCATAGGAGAGTACATTTTATACCAGCTTTTCTAATAATTAGATATAAATATATAGTCCTACGTTATTTTCCTTAAATTAAGGTGAGGAATTGAACTTATCCTTAAATCTCAAATTGAATTTGAAATTCTTGGTTCATGTGAATCTTTATATTTAAATAATCAATGGATAGTGTTATTCAGTAAGTCTCAGGAAATTACACTTTTCTTTGACCAAGTACTATGTAATTAATGTTAATTTGTTATAAATTTATGGAATAAGTGGATAGTCCATAAGGTTGGTACATGAACAATCAGCCATATTCACCTGATTTATGAACCGTTTTGGATAAGAATATATCTATTTATTATGATACTTTATATGGTGACTTTTGGAGTGATTTCTCACTCTATAAATATGATTGTTCATTCACTATTGTAAGACAGACAAATGAGACTTACATACACTTGAATAAGAAGAAAATTCCTCTTCTTGTATCAACTTCTGTTGTCTTCTTCTCTTTATGATTATATTCTTATGAGCTTGATTTTATAACACGTTATCAGCACGAGTCTCTATCTAATTGAGAGTAAGTTCTTGTTTTTTTAGCTCATATTTTGGTTGATCTCGTTATGAAGATCAATGAATTATATGAATAAAATCATCTATGTATTTTCTAAAATATTTTATGATTTAGAATAAAATAGTGTTCAGTCACTAACAATTACCAGCAACCGAAGACATATACTAATATTGGTTGACTATGACATGCTATACAAAACTTCGTAAATGGAAGAAGGTATAAAATTTTAATAGCATGAGTTTGAATATTATTTTGATTGTTTTGAAAGACTCATAGGGTAAATCATGTTGTACTTCGGTCTATTATACCGTTTGTTAAGGTAAGACGATGGATTCAAGTTTCATCGCACCAAAAGGGTAAGACATCAGGTTAAAGTCCGGATGTACCATAATACAAAAATATTTGAGGATAAGACGATAGATTCAAGTTCTATCGCACCAAAAGGGTAAGACATCAATTAGAGTTTTGATGCATCATGATTGGGTTCAAGTCCCATTGAATTATGGCGTAACACGCCATATATGGGTAAGCCATTGTGTTTGAGTCAATGCACCATAGTGATGATAAAATGATGACTAAGAAAAATAATATATTTTTTGATGAAATGTCTTGAAATTCATCATATTCAATTTGCTCCATTCCTTGAAAAGAATGTGGTAGCAACATGTGATAACTCTGAAATGCGCCTGTTGACTTGCTCCATTCAATTATATGAATGTGGTAGCAGTGAATGATTAGTCTGAAAGATGACAAATAATTAATGATATGAATAAGTGTGTGGAGAGACATAATTATAATAGTCATCATTGTGGTAATGATAAAACGAAGAACACTATGAGTTCTTCAAATAGTCCTTCAAAATGTGAAGGCAATTTTTATTATCAAAATGGTATGAAAGGTCATTAGACTTGTGAATGTTGTCAACCCAATAATTTGACAAGTTTATAAATCCTCTATCATGATACAAGAAGATAAAGTGATGGTAAACTTGATCTTTCAAAGTGATGTTGAGGTGTGTCATGGAAATATGATGAATTTTAAAGCCATGACAATGTTCTTATAATGCAAATTTATGAAGTACATATAAATAATTAGTCCATTCCTTGATGAGAATGTGACTTGTGATGAGTATCGTGAATGCTCGACCATTCTATAAGAGAATGAGTCCAGATGTGATAATATAATTATAGGTTGGATATATGCCACAATTCACCTCTATGGAAGGTTTGAGAAAAAATGATATATGTCACTTCTCATCTCTACGGGAGATTTGAGAGGAAATAAATTTTATTTGGCAGAAATGGCTAATTGTATTGTACGTTTTATACATCCCTATGGTATGAACTACCGAAAGGGCAAAAGAAAGAAATAATTCTTGCCTATAAGGATTTTGGTCATTATTGTGTGGCAATAAAAAATTGTCATTGGTTGTGTACCTATGGTACAACAAAAGTAAAGCAAGAAAGACGTCTTGCTCGTAATGATTTTGACCATGACAATAATAATATAATTTCCTCCTTAAAGGAGATGCTCACCATAGGGATGTTGTCATGCAATATGTGATAGTACACAAAATTAATTGAAAGCTCTAACGAGTTGTGCTAATATTAGAGGAATAATATTGGGGTTGTAGTAAGTCTCAAAAGAAACTTTTTTAGTTTTGCATGAATTGAAAATAAATATTGAGACTATAAATCACTACAACAGAAGAGGGTTATAAATGTTCATGTAAAAGATTACCCCACTTTTCCTCTTGTTTGTTCCATACAAACATGTACATGCTGATGAAATCACATATAAAAGTAAATTATAAGTGTACTAAAATAAAGACCAGTTGGCATGACTGGTTGACCATTCCGATTAAATGTGATGCAAATGTGATTGAGAATTCAGGTGGTTTATATGATGAAGAAATAAAGATTCTTCAAGAATTCTCTTGTGTTGCTTGTTCTCTTAATAAAATGATCATAGGACAAGCTAAGGTTGGGATTGTAATCCCCTAAAATTTTTGGAACATATAAAAGGGTGAATATAGGCCCGTTCACCTGTCATGTGGATCATTTGCAACTACATGATTGATGCATATATGAGATGGTCACATGTATTTTGTTGTAAACTTAAAATTATTTTTTTGTAAGGTTGTTTGCTCGAATTATTAAAATTAAGAGCACAGTTCCAAACTATAAAATTATATTGATAATGCAAGTTGATTTAGCAGAAATTGTATGCCTCTAATTATAGCTAAATCATGGTTATGAGAACAAAACTCCCAAATAAGATTTGGTATGAGGTAATTTTGTTTAACATGTAGCAACACATGTATGCATCAAACCAACAAGGATTCCCCATTAAAATTGGTTCAGGGTCAGGAACCATGTAATTTTCATCTAAAATATTGAATGTGCGGTTATGATTTTAATTGCTCCACCACGCACAAAGATGAACTTTCCAAATAAGGTTGGAATGAATGTTAGATTTTCTAACATTAGGGGGAGAGATGATTGACAACTGAAAATTATGTGTGATATGAATTATGTAGATCCTCGTTAAATAAATATGTGAACTTAAAGTTCAAGGGATAATTTAGTTGCATAATTTTGCAAACAGTTGCAAGATGAATGCACTGACACTATGATATAATTCAGCTGCAAATGCTCCAATGTGAAGTCCCTGAAGGACAGAGTCTATGATATGCCGGAAGCGTAATAGACCAATCGATTCCAAATATAAAATTCCTTGAAGAAGGAAGGAGCAAATGATCAATATGGTCATGATAATGAGGCAAGTTCTATAAAAGATCACATTGACATAACACTTCATAAAATCTTGAAAAAGGTTAAGGTACCTGAAATAATGAAAAATAAAGAGATCTCGATAAGTTATGTCTTGTTAAAATCGATATCAAATAACCGTCGACGATATCTTTCATATGAGGTAGCGCTCAATGATATAAACTGTGATGAGGATCTTGAATTCAAATCTGTCATATAGTGTGGACAGATAAATTGTTGGCTAAGTAAAATGCACAATTCAAGTATATTTTGTTTCACTTAGAAAAGTGACATTTTGGATTGGTAGTCCATAAATCAAGGTATAATGTCGGTGGGGTACAAATAATTTATTATGTGATAGTATAATCGTAAGATATCAACTATGGTTTGTGTCTTGGGACATAAAGGTTTATCGCAAAAATCCTGACATTATTGGAGATGTTTTCTCCTTTGGTGGATGCAATGATGTTTGTTTTGATCTGGCAACATATGAAAAACTTGAATGCATGTAATGAATAATTGTAATGTCTAGCTAGACAATGAATGTAATATGAAAATCCTTGAAACAATTGAGGTGTCTGAAGCATATAAGTGATTGAAAGAAACTTTTTCAATAAAGCTTCAAGAATCCTTATATGGATTGAAATAGTCAAGGAAGAAAAAGGGTACAAAAGAATGACCCTAATTGTCCTTGTATTTCTATGAAAAGGTCTTCGTAAGACAAAATTTTATTTTGACCTACAGATTGATAATTTGACAAATGAAATATTTGTCTAACAGTGCACATACACTGAAAAATTTTGATGCAATTTTATATGGATAAATCGCATTCATTGAGTACCCCAATGATTATGAGATCACTTGACATAAATGATGATTCAGTTTGATCTCAAAAGAAGGATGAAGAGTTTCTTGGTGATGAAACTCTATCTTGTGCAATCAGGGCACTAGTACATCTTCTATCTACTTCTGTTGTCTTCTTCTCTTGATGATTATATTCTTATGAGCTTGATTTTATAACATAACTAATATAATCATTATATTAAGTAAGCAGTAATTAGAGAGATTTTGCCTCATATTTTTTTCTATAATAATCATATTCTTTGTAGATTAGGAATACGTTCTTTATATTTGAATTTTTATAGCTAGTATTATTTAAACATTTCTAATTGTAACGACCTGTTTAGTTGTTTTGAGCAGTAGAGTTTATTTCTGGTAATAACTGCCTGGGTCGACGGATCCCACGACGGACCGTCATGGGCACGACGGACCGTCGAGGGTGTCTCGTTCCAAAACACTTACATTCTGAAAATTTGGGTACTGAGATCGACTCTCTGAACTTCACGACGGAATGGCAGGACGGACCGTGGTTGGCAGGACGGACCGTCGTTGGCAGGACGGACCGTCGTTGGCACGACGGACCGTCACAAATCTTTTCACAGAATTAACTCTCTAAACTTTGTGATGGACCTGCAGTACCGTCACAGTCATGATGGACCGTCATAGGCTGCGTAACCCTGACAGGGTCAGATTTCTGTTAAAAGTTTTTAAGGGGCGTTTTGGACTATTCATGCTTATAATTATAAAGTTAGTGGGTTAATGTTAATAATTCAATTACTTGAGGGTTAGAGGAGATAACCTTAAAATAAATAGTGGGTTATTTTTATCATCTTTTATACTTAATTATATGATAATTAGGGTAAAAAAAAAAGAGTTTGAATAAGGAAAAATAGAAAGAACAGAGAGAAAGGGAGAACGAACGAGCGAGAGCAAGAGAGAACGCAGAGGAAAGCAAAGGTTTTGGGGGATAGGGTGCTTGATCACGATTCTTCGGTTGAGGTAGGTTATGGTTTATGCTATTTCATAATAAACTCTTAATAGCGAATGATATGTATTGGGTAGTATCGTAAAGTCTTCTATATGCTTAATTGTATGTTTGCATGATGTGATTATGTAATTGTAGTGGGTTGGAAAGATGAGGCTGTGAATCTTAAACCTTAAATCCACTCTGTTAATGATGATGCCTTGGTATAAAAGAAGGCTTGATCAACTAAAAGAATGAGGGTAATGGATCGGGTGTCACGAACCGACACGTAGTAGTAAGGGATCTGAGTGTCACGTTCCGACACCAGGGTAGTAGGGGATCGGAGTGTCACGTTCCGACACCAGGATAGTAGGGGATCGAGTGTCACGTTCCGACACCATGATGGTAGGGGATCGAAGTGTCACGTTTTGACACCAGGATAGTAGGGGATCGGAGTGTCACATTCCGACACCAGGATAATAAAGAGAATGAAGCTTGAATTATGATAATATACTCAAATTTAACGAAACCTATTTCCCAAATGAGTATGGTGTGGAGGCTTGAGTCCTCATAGATGTGCTTGGGTTGTGGCCAATGGTTATAGTAATTGTTGTTGTCACCAGTTCAGTATTTGGTTGGTTTTATGTTATTAGTCGATATATATTGCTTTCTATTATGAGTTGGCCGATGATACCTACTCAGTACTTGTGCCTTGTACTGACCCCTACTTGTATTCTTTTTCTTTGTTATTTGTGGAGTGCAGCTAACGTGCCATCAACTTCGACTCGTCCGCAACTCTAGCCAGTCTTTAGCATATCAGATTTCAGGGTGAGCTATTATTTCTAGCTCGGACTGGATTCTCTCTCATTCGTGTCTTGATGTCCTTGAAGTTCGGACATGGACCATTCGTTTACTTATTTTAGTTTCTTAAAATACTCTTAGATTTAGTAGTCGAGGATAGATGTTCTTGTGGTGATGCCTTCCAGATTTTGGGAATAATAAGTATTAAATCTTAGAAGTTATTTATTGGTTTTATTAATGAGTGTTAAGTCTTCTGCATTGTATTTTGTTCATCATGGTTGAGTTATTGGTAAATGATTTGGGGTTTAGATTGGTTGGTTCGCTCACATAGGAGGATAAATATGGGTGCCACTCGCGGCTTGTTTTGGGTCGTGACAAACTTGGTATCAGAGCATTAGGTTCGTTGGTCTCATCACACAAGAACGAGTCTAGCAGAGTCTTAAGGAACGGTAGGGGGACGCCTTTACTTTTCTTTGAGAGGCTATAGGACTTTAGGAAAATTTCATTCTTTCTTTCTTTTGTGCTATTATTTGGATCCAATTGGTATCTAGGTGATACAAATTGGTATCTGACCATCGTCACTCTATTCCGTAGATGGTTAGAACTAGAGCAACAACCGCGCAAACACCAACACCGGCAAGACAAGATGCGTCTGAGCCAGCCACTGGGGCTATAGCTCGAAGAGGAGCAGTGGTAAGGTCGTGGTAGAGGTCGAAGGAGGACGTCCTCTAGAGGAAGAGGACATGCACCTGGCCCAGCTAGTACTAGGGCGGTGACTCCTCCACCAACTGAGGAAGTAGTAAGAGAGAGTGAGGAAGGGGAAAATGAGCAAGTGCAGAATGAAGAATTACCATCCCAACCTACCCCAGAGATGATTAACCAGGTAATTGCTTATCTTTGAGGGTTATCTGATCAGGGCCAGACACCTCCAGTGTTTTCTACACCAATACCTCAGGCTCCGAGGATACAACATGCAGCCGCTGTGGCTCCCCGCATGGATGCCTCATTGGAAATAGGCACGTTTCCTCGATTGACTACAACGCCTATAATGACGAGTGATCAGCACGAACTTTTCACTAAGTTCTTGAAATTGAAACCTCCAGTCTTCAAGGGTGCTGAATCTGAGGGTGCCTATGACTACCTGGTTGATTGTCATGAGCTGCTACATAAGATGGGCATAGTAGAACGATTTGGCATTAAGTTTGTGACCTATAAGTTTCAGGGGAACGCCAAAATGTGGTGGCGGTCATATGTTGAGTGTCAACTAGCACAGTCACCACCTATTACTTGGGCATCATTCTCTACCTTGTTTATGGAGAAGTATATACCCCGGACTTTGAGGGATAGGAGGAGAGATGAGTTCCTAAGCCTAGAGCAAGGCAGGATATCGATTACTGCTTATGAGGCTAAGTTTCGTGAGCTATCCAGGTATGCCACCCAACTTTGCTTCAGTCCACAAGAGCGGGTTCGCCGTTTTGTGAAAGGGTTGAGGTGAGATTTGCAGATTTCTGCCTTACAGGTAGCTGTTGCAGCAACATCCTTTCAGGAGGTGGTAGATTTTGTGATAGAAGTGGAGGGGGTGAAGCAAGACGACTTCACCATGGCATCGACATCTAAGAAGTTTCGTAAGGGAGGTGAGTTTAATGGTTCTTACTCCAGAGGACAGGGTTCAGGAGGTTACTCAGCCCGACCTATTCAGTCTTCACTGCAGGCTGTAGATGGGGGTCCATCGCAGACCAGCCAACATTCCTCTTAGTTTGGAGGTTACCCCCAAACTTTGTCATTCTCACAGAGACCTACGCTTGAATCCAGAGAGTGTTATGGATATGGGGAGACTGGACATATTAGGAGATATTGTCCAAAACAGAGTTACAGACCCCCAATAGTCAGAGGTAGAGGTGGTCATGGAAGAGGCCGTCATTCTGGAGGACGTGGAGGCCGAGGTAATGGTGGTCACCAAAACGTCCAGGGTGACGGGCAAACAGACAGGTGATAGGGCTCACGCTTTCCCCGGGCGGTCTAAAGCGGAGACATCTGATGTTGTTATCACAGGTAATCTTTTGGTTTGTGATAGCATGGCTTCTGTATTATTTGATCCTGGCTCCACATTTTCATATGTATCTTCCTCATTTGCTACTGGTCTTAATTTACATTGCGAATTGCTTGACATGCCTATTCGTGTTTCTACTCCGGTGGGTGAGTCTGTCATAGTTGAAAAGGTGTATAGGTCTTGTCTTGTAACCTTTGTGGGGAGCAATACTCATGTAGACTTGGTTATCTTAGAAATGATTGATTTCGATGTAATTCTGGGTATGACTTGG
The DNA here is from genome assembly GCA_027705065.1 of Solanum peruvianum. Taxonomy (NCBI): domain Eukaryota; kingdom Viridiplantae; phylum Streptophyta; class Magnoliopsida; order Solanales; family Solanaceae; genus Solanum; species Solanum peruvianum. The sequence continues at coordinate 22,590,862 of JAKWJD010001759.1, forward strand.
CTTTCTCCAAATTTTGCAATCTTAGATTGTAATGCAAAAACTGTAATGTTGGCCAAGCCTGGACAGATCCGTTAGTGTGGGAGGGTTACTACACTTCCACTCCAGTTCGTATCATCTCCTTTATTCGTGCTAAGAGAATGGTTAGTAAAGGGTGTTTAGCTTTCTTGGCACACCTCAGGGATGATACTACCCAAGTACCTTCAATTGAGTCGGTTTCAATAGTCCGTGAGTTTCTGGATGTGTTTCCTGCAGACCTTCCTGGTATGCCACCGGATAGGGATATTGACTTTTGCATTGATCTGGAGACGGGTACTTGCCCCATTTCCATACCCCCATATAGAATGTCTCCCGCTGAGTTAAGGGAGTTAAAGGCCCAACTTCAAGAGTTGTTAGGTAAAGGCTTCATTAGACCAAGCGCTTCCCCTTGGGGTGCTCCGGTTTTATTTGTGAAGAAGAAGGATGGGAGTTTTTGGATGTGCATAGACTACACGCAACTAAATAAAGTAACTGTTAAGAACAAGTATCCTCTTCCCCGCATTGATGATATGTTCGATCAGTTACAAGGTGCTTGTACCTTCTCAAAAATCGATTTGAGGTCTGGTTATCATCAATTTAAAATACGGGCAACAGATGTACCAAAGACTGCTTTTCTGACCAGGTATGGGCATTATGAATTCTTGGTAATGTCTTTTGGACTGACGAATTCCCCTGCTGCATTCATGAGCCTGATGAACGGGATTTTTAAGCCATATCTAGATCTCTTTGTATTTGTGTTCATTGATGATATACTGATATACTCCAAGAGCAGGAAAGAACATGAGGAGCACTTGAGAATTGTGTTGGAAGTGTTGAGTGAGAAAAGGCTTTATGCCAAATTCTCCAAGTGTGAGTTTTGGCTAGATTCAGTGTCCTTCTTGGGGCACGTAGTTTCTAAGGATGGAGTGATGGTGGATCCTTCCATGATCGAAGCGGTGAAGAATTGGGTTAGACCCACTAATGTTACAGAGGTAAGGAGCTTTGTTGGTTTAGCTAGCTACTACCGTCGATTTGTCAAGGGATTTTCTTGGTTGCTTCCTAATTGACAAACTTGACTAAGCAGAATATTCCATTTGTATGGTCGAATGAATGTGAAGAAAGCTTCCAGAATCTCAAGACCTTCTTGACTACTGCACCGATTCTTACCTTGCCAGTGGAAGGTAAGAATTCATTGTTTATTGTGATGCATCTTATTCTGGTTTGGGTGCAGTGCTAATGCAAGAGAAGAATGTAATTGCTTATGCTTCGAGCCAATTAAAGGTGCATGAACGTAATTATCCGACCCACGATTTGGAGTTTGTTGCGGTACTGTTTGCATTAAAGCAATGGAGACATTATCTATATGGGGTTAAGTGTGAAGTCTATATGGATCATCGCAGTTTACAATATGTCTTTACTCAGAAAGATTTGAATTTAATACAGAGGAGATGGATGGAACTACTGAAGGACTATGATATCACTATCTTGTATGCCTTAAGTAGAAAGGCAGGGAGCATGGGAAGTCTAGCTCACCTGCAGGTTTCTAGACGCCCATTGGCTAGAGAGGTTCAGACTCTGGCTAATGACTTTATGAGACTGGAAGTACTAGAGAAGGGAGGGTTTTTGGCCTGTGTGGAGGTAAGATCTTCCTTTCTTGACAAGATTAAGGGAAAGCAGTTTACTGATGAGAAACTGATTTGGATCCGAGATAAGGTGTTGCGAGGAGAGGCTAAAGAAGCAATGATCGATGAGTAAGGTGTTTTGAGAATTAAGGGAAGGGTATGTGTACCCCGTGTTGATGATTTGACCCACACTATTCTTACAGAGGCTCATTGTTCAGGATATTCAATACATCCTGGTGCAACCAAGATGTATCGCGACCTAAAGCAACATTTTTGGTGGAGTAGGATAAAGCGTGACATCGTTGATTTTGTCGCCCAATTCCCGAATTGTCAGCAGGTAAAGTATGAACACCAGAGGCCCGGAGGAACACTTCAGAGAATGCCCATTCCTGAATGGAAGTGGGAAAGAATTGCAATGGATTTCGTGGTTGGTCTCCCAAAGACATTGGGCAAGTTTGATTCTATTTGGGTAATTGTTGACTGATTAACTAAATCTGCTCACTTCATTCCGGTCAAGGTGACTTACAATGCAGAGAAGTTAGCCAAACTCTATATCTCAGAAATTGTTCGATTGCATAGAGTTCCACTTTCCATCATATCAGATAGAGGTACGCAGTTTACTTCTAAGTTTTGGAGAAAATTGCATGCTGAATAAGGTACTAAGTTGGACCTTAGTACTGCATTTCACCCTCAGACCGATGGTCAGTCTGAGCGAATGATTTAGGTGTTGGAAGATATGCTTCGTGCATGTGTGATAGAATTTGGTGGTCATTGGGATAACTTCTTACCCTTAGCAGAGCTCTCATACAATAATAGCTATCACTCAGGTATTGATATGGCCCCAATCGAAGCATTGTATGGGAGGAGATGTAGGTCTCCCATTGGTTGGTTTGATGCATTCGATATGAGGCCCTGGGGTACTAATCTTCTGAGGGAATCATTAGAGAAAGTGGAATTCATTCAAGAAAAGCTTTTAGCGGCGTAAAGTAGGCAAAAGGAATATGCAGATCGACACGATTAGAGACTTGGAGTTCATGGAGGGTGAACAAGTCTTACGGAAGGTTTCACCCATGAAAGGGGTGATGCGGTTTAGTAAGCGTGGTAAGCTTAGTCCGAGGTATATTGGTCCATTTGAAGTTCTGAAGCGCGTGGGGGAGGTAGCTTATGAATTAGCCTTACCTCCAGGACTGTCAGGGGTGCACCTGGTATTTCATGTATCTATGCTGAAAAGATACCATGGGGATGGAAACTACATTATTTGTTGGGATTCAGTTCTTCTTGATGAGAATTTGTCTTATGAGGAAGAGCCTGTTGCAATGCTAGATAGAGAAATCCGCAAGTTGAGATCAACGGAGATTACATCCATTATAGTTCAATGGAAGAATCGACCAGTTGAAGAGTCCACTTGGGAGAAGGACGCTGATATGCAAGAAAGATACCCACACCTGTTTACAGATTCAGGTACTCCTTTTCGCCCTTGTTTTTCTTCTTGTGATCGTTCAAGGACGAACGATGGGTAAATTGGTATCTATTGTAACGACCTTTTTAGTCGTTTTGAGCAGTAGAGTTTATTTCTGGTAATAACTGTTTGGGTCGACGGATCCCACGACGGACCGTTATGGGCACGACGGACCGTCGAGGGTGTCTCGTTCTAAAACACTTAGATTCTGAAAATTTGGGTACTGAAATCGACTTTCTGAACTTCACGACGGAATGGCAAGACGGACGTCGTTGGCACAACGGACCGTCACTTGCACGACGGACCGTCACAAATCTTTCCACAGAATTAACTCTCTGAACTTTGTGACGGACGTGCAGTACAGACCGTCACAGTCATGACGGACCGTCACAGGCTGCGTAACCCTGACTGGGTCGGATTTCTGTTAAAAGTTTTTAAGGGGCGTTTTGGACTATTCATGCTTATAATTATAATGTTAGTGGGTTAATGTTAATAATTCAATTACTTGGGGGTTAGAGAAGATAACCTTGAAATAAATAGTGGGTTATTTTTATCATCTTTTATACTTAATTATATGATAATTAGGGTAAAAGAAAAAGAGTTTGAATAAGGAAAAATAGAAACAACAGAGAGAAAGGGAGAACGAACGAGCGAGAGCAAGAGAGAACGCAGAGGAAAGCAAAGGTTTTGGGGGATAGCTTGCTTGATCACGGTTCTTCGGTGGAGGTAGGTTATGGTTTATGCTATTTCATAGTAAACTCTAAATAGCGAATGATATGTATTGGGTAGTATTGTAAAGTCTTCTATATGCTTAATTGTATGCTTGCAGGATGTGATTATGTAATTGTAGTGGGTTGGAAAGATGAGGCTGTGAATCTTAAACCTTAAATCCACTCTGTTAATGATGATGCCTTGGTATAAAAGAAGGCTTGATGAACTAAAATAATGAGGGTAATGGATCGGGTGTCACGAACCGACACGTAGTAGTAGGGGATCGGAGTGTCACGTTCCGACACCAGGATAGTAGGGGATCGGAGTGTTACGTTCCGACACCAGGATAGTAGGGGATTGGAGTATCACGTTCTGACACCAGGGTGGTAGGGGATCAGAGTGTCACGTTTCGACACCAGGATAGTAGGGGATCGGAGTGTCACGTTCCGACACCAGGATAATAAAGAGAATGAAGCTTGAATTATGATAATATACTCAAATTTAAAGAAACCTATTTCCCAAATGAGTATGGTGTGGAGGCTTGAGTCCTCATAGATGTGCTTGAGTTGTGGCCAGTGGTTATGGTAATTGTTGTTGTCACCAGTTAAGTATTTTGTTGGTTTTATGTTATTAGTCGATATAATTGCTTTCTATTTTGAGTTGGCCGATGATACCTACTCAGTACTTGTTCCTTGTACTGACCCCTACTTGTATTCTTTTTCTTTGTTATTTGTGGAGTGCAGCTAACGTGCCATCAACTTCGACTCGTCCGCAACTCTAGCAGTCTTTAGCATATCAGATTTCAGGGTGAGCTATTATTTCTAGCTCAGACTAGATTCTCTCTCATTCGTGTCTTGATGTCCTTGAAGTTCGGACATGGACCATTAGTTTACTTATTTTAGTTTCTTAAAATACTCTTAGATTTAGTAATTCGAGGATAGATGTTCTTGTGGTGATGACTTCCAGATTTTGGGAATCATAAGTATTAAATTTTAGAAGTTATTTATTGGTTCTATTAATGAGTTTTAAGTCTTCCGCATTGTATTTTGTTCATCATGGTTGAATTATTGGTAAATGATTTGGGGTTTAGATTGGTTGGTTCGCTCACATAGGAGGATAAATGTGGGTGCCACTCGCGACTCGTTTTGGGTCGTGACACTAATATAAATAAATCAAGTATAGCCTCATAAATTTGTCAATCTTTATATTATTTTTTTCATATTATAGCACATTACTAAAGACATGATTGATTTAATAAAACAGTATGATACACATGGATAGAATCGTTATCTACCGCTACAAAAACCCCGTGCCGAGATTTAAAGACTTCTCGGCTTGTTTAAAAATGTTCTCAAACACTTTAGATCAATGTCTCAAACTAAGAATAAAATTCATTGTTATATCAAGTTTAATGATTCAAATAATAATTAAATATTTACATAAAAAACGTAAACAATACATTTTGATAGCCTCGCTCTCCAAATACTATTCAAAAATGATTTATCAGTCATATGTAAAATGATTAAAGATTCTTAATTTGAAAATACTTAATTATTATATTAAATGATGTGCAAAAACGTAATGTTACATTTTTTTACCTTTGAATATTGCGCCATTAATGACAAACGATAACTTCTAAAAGAAAATATACATTGCTCCGTTTATATGAGAAATTGGAAAAAATATCTGGTTCATGCGTATGTAATTATGCGGAGGAGAGAGGAAATGGGAACTGATTTTATAAAAATATATATTATCTATAAAACTGGTAAGGATAAAATTTAAAAGTTATGACCATTTGTAATCATTTTATGTTTATCATAGTAAATTTGAAATTTGAAATTATCTTTTAAATAGTATTTTTCTATAAAGACAAAAAAAATGTTTTTTTTCTTATGCTTAAAACTCATACGTACATCTTAAATATGCAACTTTGCTAAAATTAATTTTTTAAAATTTGATATTTACAAAAAAATTGTGATTTTTTTTCACAGAATTGATTATTTTAAAATAGTAACAACGTTTTTGTATGATTTACGTAATTTTTAATTATAAAAAGTTCAGACAATCTAGTCAAATAGATCTCTTAATTAGTATATATATAATTATGAAAAATACAAACAAGCAGGATTTCTTCAGTGTTCATAAGTATGTGTTGAAGTTCACCCAATTGTATCATTATGCTCCGGAGATGGTTTTGCATATGAGGAGTATAATGAGTCTATTTGATGTTGGGTTGTCCCGTCTCTCTAGAAAGCAGGGTAGGGCACCGATGCTTATTTGGAACATAGATATATAAAGGTTAATAGTTTATTTGCAACAGGTTGAGGATGAAGAGTTGAGAGATAGAGAATAATTTAATAACAAGAGAGCTATAGAGGAGATGAGTCTAGGCAACTGAAGAAAAATGCTAACTAGTCATCCTTCCAACAGAAACAAAAGGGACATGTTCCATCATCTTCTAGTGCACCTTCACCCATGAATTAGAATGCGTACAATAGAAGGATCGTAGAGAGGTTCTAATCTATTTCATACCCCTATGACCAAGTAAACTTGGAAGACAGTGAAATTTAAATGGTCTGAGGCTTGTGAGAAATGTTTTCAGGATTTAAAGAACATGTTGACTACTGCCCCAGTGTTGACCTTACCGGGAGGTACAAAAGGTTTTGTAGTGTATTGTGATGTATTTAGAGTTGGTTTGAGTTGTGTATTGATGTGTAATGACAATGTTATATCTTATGCCTCCAGACAGTTGAAATTTTATGAGAAGAACTACCAAACCCATGACCTGGAGTTGGATGCGGTAGTATTTGCTTTTAAAATATGTTGTCATTGTATTTAGGGTGTTCATGTCGATGTGGACACCAACCACAAGAGTTTTAAATATGTGTTAACTCAAAAAGAGTTTATGTCAGACAAAGGAGGTAGTTAGAATTACTAAAGGATTATGAAATGAGTATTCTTTACAGCCCAATTAAGGTTAATGTTGTTAGTGTTTATTTAAACATGTTGTCTATGGGAAGTATCGCCCATGTTGTCTAGGTGATGTTCCGCCCATGTTGAGGAAGAAAAGATAGAATTAGCAAAAGATGTGCATAGACTTGCACATTGGGGAGTCTAACTAGAGGATTCCACAGAAGGAGGAGTGGTGGTCATGAGCAAGACCAAGACCTAATCTTGCTTGAATTAAAGGGAAATTTTCACAAGCATAAAGTATTAGATTTTGAACAAGGGGGAGATGACGTATTGAGGTATCAAAGTAAGTTAGGTATACAAAAGGGTAGATGAACTCCAAGAGAGAATCATGGAGGAAGCTCATACCTGCAGATATTCTATTCATCCGGGTTTCACAAAGATTTAATGCGATTTGAGAGAAGTATATTGGTGGAGTAGTACGAAGAAGGGCATCACAGAGTTTTTTGCTAAGTGTTAGAATTCCCAACAATTTAAAGTAAATCACTAAAGTCTCGGTGGTTTTGATCAAAATATAGAACTGGGAAATGATTCATATGAAATTTATCACAAGTTTACCAATGTCTCACAGGTAACTTGATTCTATTCGGGCGATTGTTGATAGAATGATAAAATCAAACCACTTTTGGTCCGTGAAGACTACCCATTGAGTAGAAGATTATGCTAATATATATATTATATATATATGTGTGTGTGTGTGTGTGTGGTGTGTGTGTGTGTGTGTGTGTGTGTGTGTGTGTGTGTGTGTGTGTGTTGTGTGTGTGTGGGTGTGTGTGTGTGTGTGTGTGGTGTGTGTGTGTGTGTGTGTGTGTGTGTGTGGGTGTGTGTGTGTGTGTGTGTGTGGTGTGTGTGTGTGTGTGGTGTGTGTGTGTGTGTGGTGTGTGTGTGTGTGTGTGGTGTGTGTGTGTGTGTGTGTGTGTGTGTGTGTGTGTGTGTGGTGTGTGTGAAAAACCATACCTTCATAGTTTAAAATGTTTTTACATTTAACACAAGCAAAGAAACCTTGATTTCTAAATTGCATTTGAGCTAATTTTAAGAAAGAGTAATCGCTCACTAAATGAAGCAAGAGAGGAAAGGAGTATGGTTTGAGAAATTATCTCAAATAATATAAAGAAGTATGTCTTATAAGAAAAGAAAAACATAGTATGTTGTGTTCATTGTAGAAAGAAGTATATTTTTAATGGAAAAAAAGCATAGTAATTGTGTTCATTATCATTTGAGGAAATGTTACAAAAGATACCCTATTGCTAACTATATAAAAAAGATAAAGAAAATTGTTATTGCTCATAAATCTTAAGTCAAATAAATGATTCTACAAATAGTAATTTCAATTTTATTCATATATTAATTTTTATTATTAAAAAATTGCAATATTTATATAATATACTAGATACTTTTATTAGACACTATTATATGATATGCATGCAGAAGAAAAAAAAAGAAGACTACTTCCACAAAGTTAAGGTAGAAACTAAAGAAATGAAATATTTTTTTCCATAGTTGATGTTGTTCGTATATTTAAATCAATCTTTTAAGCTGAAATATATATACAAAGAATTGGTCAGGCTTAGTATTTTCAAAAACGTTTCTTGAGCGACTCTCTGGTTGGGGCGTATCAAAAATGTTGTGTGGTATTAATCAAATACGTAGGTCCATAAGGTGTAGGTTCTATAATTTGAGCTTTAATCCTTATCACACCCGGTGAGTACACCCCAGATGGGACCAGTGTTGGCGTCCTCTCATAAGACTCAAACAAGCCTCTTAGCATTCGTCATAACATGTCATCAACTAAAAATTGTGAAATATTAAAAACTTTTACATACTTATGTGAAGTATACTTAGACTTCATACATAACATTCATAATATCATACAATATTCTAAAACTTTGTCTCACATGTATAAAACCATCTAAAGGGTGCAAATCTTGACGTAGCCAATAAATAGTTAATATTCCATATAGGCCTTAATACAAAATAATCGAAAGAACATAATGGAAATACGAGAATTCTTAAAATATAATAAAGTCTTTATAAGCTAGAATATGAAACGATAGCATCCCGAACATGAGGACCTACCAATACTTGGAGAAAGTGTTCCAAGCTTCTTCAATCAACCTTCTTAATCTTTAATGGTCCAACCCTACATTTGTAGTGATATAATGTAACGTGGTTAGTACGTCACATGTACTAAGTATGAGTATATGCACATAACATTTAAAAACATACATGAAAAGGGATCATTTATCATTTCTTTGGAAAGCATGCTAAGTCATATGAGTGTCTTCAATGCACATACCATAAAATATGTACATGTTATAGAATACATATACATACAACATGATCACAATCAAAGACATATTACCATAGAGTCATGTTAACTTTTTCATATTCAATAGATCATATAGACATAAAATACAAAACACTTACCAATAATCCCATCCCCAACCTATAAGTGCAATGGTCATGTGAAGCCTCATAACACCACAAAACCAAGTAGATAAGATATGAGAACATAAGTAATGCTTTTCTTCATATAACGTGTCACATAAGTTGTCATCACTTCATATAGCAGTATAACCCAATGACATATTCCTCATAATAATCAACTTCATATAAGACAAACAACATGTCTCATAAACATATATCTTTCATCTAATCATATTACATAAGAAAATCTCCTAGGACTTCCTTTCGAGTCAACTTGTGCAATGTCTAGGTAGAGACTCATACCCCTACCTATACTAAGTAGACTCCTGAAGTCACCCTGGTCAACATCCATTTACTTGTCTTTAAATTTTCATGAGGCAACATTCTCCTTACCAGACATAGACCATGTGAGCTAAACATGGAATCCGGTGTCATAAAACTCCACTCCTAAAGAAAGTGGTCTACCGACAAAAGTAGAAGCAAACATGACATAGATTTCTAGGTGGATCCACTTGCTAGTATCCTATGATGGCAACATAGTTCAAGAACTAGGATATGTATTATAGACCCATATTTCTACATTACATGGAAGCCTCTATCTCATGAGAGTCATTGTGAACCTACCTTCCAACTAGGGAAAATACACCTCTCATATCTAATTTATCGGTGCGTAGTTTAAGTCCCTTTCTTGAATAACCTTTAAGTTGTATTTAATAATAAACATATCATAGGTCATAGGAGATAAACTACTTGTATAAGCATGATGATGAGATCTTTAGGATTAGATTATCATTCCTTTCATCGCAACCCTTCGTGTTTGAGATTCACATAGCATAATCATCTTGTGTAAAACATACAAGAGAATATCATAACTTGCTATATATTATTCTTATCATGATCTTACAATTAACTTTCAAGGACCAACATATAGGAATAGTATCATCATACATACTTCATTAGCATTGAAACATGATTTATAGGCTAACATGAACTTCATAGAGTAATCATGAGTTTAGAAGACTTACGTCTTGCTTCCAAGTACCTTATTCAAGAACTTATGTTCAAATTACAACAGTCATAACCATAAAATAGTGAAATACTCAATTGCATAACCAGGAACCACTCTTCAAATCATATACAATACCAATCCGTAATGTAGGATAAAGGAATGGGTCAGTTAAGAGTCCATTCAAGTGTTAGTTCCAATCTCAACATTTTCATATTATCAAGTAGTAAGTATAAACCATTCGAAACCATCAAATTGATAATTAAAATGCTTCACACGAAAATCTATCATTACAAGACAAAAACTCAACAATACATGCATAATCAACCATAGAAAACAATTATTTTTCATCGAGAATCATAAATCTAGAGTTAGGAAGAAAAATATGTTTTGTTGAGTAAAAACCCTAAAACTGAAATTTCTTAGAAACTTATCTTTGAAAGAACCTGTTGGTGAAAATAATCCCAAGAGTGAAAATCCATAACTTCGCAGGATGCCAGGCAGCCTGCTCACCTATGTTTGGGTCCTCCCAAGGACCATTCGGTTGGTCCTTGGGGTGTCGTTAACGGAAGTTTGGACCGTTTGTACTATGTTTAACTATCCATGGTCTCTTTACAAGTTTTGTAAATCATTTGACACCCCAAACGTTCACCATACATACGGACGTCAACATGTTTCAAGTTAGCTAGTTTCCGGACTTCAAGGTATTTCTTTGTCGCTTTGGCTCTAACCTTTTCCAAATGAAATTATTTCATTAATATATGTTTATAAACATCATTTGTTTAAATTATTGAATATATTATGCTCTATTTTTAGTCATGGAATTCCGGAGTGTTACATTATCCGCCCTTTACGAACATTCGTCCCTGAATGACACTAAAATATTTTGGAGGTTAGGAAAAAAACTCATACTAGAAGCCCAACCAACAATAACATAAAATCATAATGAGTCACAGCTCATAGGAGTAATTTACAACTCCTTTCAACACATACCACAACATTACGCATGGCACTCAATTCATGATGCACATATAAGAGCTTAACATTTCATAACACATAGTGAGGAATTTCCTTCTCAACATTATCATGAGCTCCAAATGCATCAAGGAGTTACCATGCTATCATTCTTCTCAAATCCACAACAAAACAACAAAATCTCAAGAATACACATGCATACATATTTCATATAAGTTCAAGATTAGAGTATGAAAACTTTCTCTAAACTCAAATTTGTATGAGTTTTACCAAAACATACACCTTTTTAGAAAACAAGTCAATTTCATGATTATTCATTAATTTCTTTACTAAGATGAATGTCTAATCTTGAGGATTAAATGGATGAGGGTAGAGGGACTTCATCTCGCCTTCAACTCCAATGTTGCATCTTGAACAAGATGGTTACAAAGGCAACCTCCTTGTTTCTCAATTTCTTTACTTGGCAATCTAGGATCTCACCCGGAACCTCTTCGTAGGATATGTTCTCATCAAACCCTAAACCTTCAATAGGTAGGATAGACACCGGGTCACCTATACATTTCTTGAGCATATAAACATGAATCACTCGATGGACAAACATATATAATTAGATAGTTTCAACTCATAGACAACCTTCCTAATTCGTTGTAAAACTTCATCGGGACAACATACCGGGGAATTAACTTCCACTTCTTACAAAACCTCATCACCCCTTTTATAGTTGAAATCTTCAAGTAGACATGATCACATATTTAAAACTCCAGGTATCTTCTTCTATTGTCGACATAAGACTTTTTTCGACTATAGGTTGTCTTCAATATATCTCTTATTATTCAAATTGTCTCTATAGCCTCATAGATAATCTCTGGACCAAGTAGTAAGGACTCACCAACCTCAAAGAATCCAATAGGAGATCTACACCTTTGACAATAACAAGCTTCCAAGGGTGCAATGGAGATGCTCGAATGATAGAAATTGTTGTAAGAGAACTCAATAAAGGTAGATGATCATCAAAACTTCTTTTGAAGTCAATAACACAGGCTCTTAACATGTTTTCAAGTGTCTAAATGGTACGTTCCGCTTGACCATCCGTTTGAGGGGATGAAAAGTGGTACTAAGTTTCACTTGGGTACCTAAACCCATTGGAAAAGCCTTCAAAAATGAGAATGAATTGGGAATCTCTATCCGAAATGATGGACAAAGGAATCCCATGTAGGCTCACAATCTCATTAATGTAGATCCTTGAATAATCTTCAGACGTGTAAATAGACTTAACAGGAATAAAATGGGCAAATTTTGTCAACCTATTTACAATAACTAATATAGAATAATTTTTCTTACTTGATCGAGGCAACCCAACTACGAAGTCCATATTGATGGCTTCCCACTTCCAAGTAGGAACATCCATAATTTCGGTTAAATTACCTGGTTTAAGATGCTCAACTTTAACTTGTTGACAGTTTACAAACTTAGCAACAAACTCTGATATGTCCCTTTTTAAACCATCCCATCAGTAGACTTCGTAAGGTCATGATACATTTTTGTGGCACCCGGATATATAAAATAGTAAGTACCATGAGATTCTTCTAGAGTTCAATTTCTCAAATCCTCAACATTGGGTACACATAATCTCCCTTGTACCTAAGAACACCATCCCCCTTTGGGAGAATGACTCATTGAGCTTACCAAGTACCGATTCCTTCAACTACATCTAAAGTGGATCCAGATGCTGCTTAGATTTTACCTCCACCACTAATGATGAGTCAGAATCATGATGGACCATGAAACCACCATTTGGAGAATCTTTTAAAAGCACACCTAATATAGCCAAACTATGAACATCTTTCACAAGTTCTTTCTTCTCTTCGTCCACATGAGACACACTACCCATATTCGTACGACTCAAAGAATCCGCAACCACATTGGACTTTCCAGGGTGGTAAAGGATACTCGTGTTGTAATCCTTCAACATTTCTAACAATCTTCTATGTCGGAGATTTAACTCCTTTTGTTTAAAAACATATTGAAGACTTTTGTGGTCAGTAAACACATCAACATGCACACCATACAAATAATGTCTCCACATTTTCAAGACAAAAACTAGAGCAGCTAACTCAAGGTCTTTTCATGAACTTTGAGTTGCCTTGAAGTATAAGTTATCACCTTGCTATGCTGCATGAGGACACATACCAAGCCCACTCGGTAAGCATCATAATACACTACAAAGCCTTCATTTCCCTCTGGTAAGGTCAACACCGGAGCGTAGGTAAGCTTATGTTTTAATTGTTGAAAACCTCTTTCAAAAGCTTCCGACCACTCAAACTTCACCTTCTTTTACGTCAAAGCTGTAAAAGGAGAAGCAATGGACGAAAACTCATCAACAAACCTTCTATAAGACCCGGCTAGACCCAAGAAACTTCTTATGTCTGTGGGAGTCAAAGGTCTACGCCAATTTCTAACTGCATCAGTCTTCAACGGATCAAACTCTACACCAATACCAGAGATAATATGGCCAATAAAAGCAACTGATCTCAACCAAAATTCACACTTACTAAATTTGGTATAAAGTTGGTGTTCTTTGAGAACTTTCAATGCTAAGATCAAGTGAGTCTCATGCTCATTTTCATTCTTGGAGTATATCAAAATATCATCAATGAACATAATAACAAATGTGTCGAGGTAATCTCGGAAAGCACTATTCATTAGGTCCATAACGCCACCGGGGCACTTGTTAACCAAAAAGACATAACTAGAAATTCGTAGTGACCATATCTAGTTTGGAAATATATTTTGGGAACATTTTCACCTCATACCCTAAGTTAGTGATATCCTGACCTTAAGTCAATCTTGGAAAAGTAGCTAGAACCTTGGAGTTGATCAATATATATCATCAATCCAAGGGAAAGGATACTTGTTCTTTAAGGTGACCTTATTATATTGGTGATAATCGATGCACATGCTAAGGGGCCGAATCTTCTTCTTAAAAAACAAGACTAGATCACCCCATGGAGAAATACTAGGTTGAATAAAATCCTTTCCTAGTAAATCTTTGAGTTGGTGCTTCAAATTTTTCAATTCAGCTGAAGCCATCCTATATGGAGGAATTGAAATGGCATTCGTATCCGGTAATAAAATAATGCCAAAGTCAATTTTCCGTTCGGAAGGAAAACCTGGAAGATCATTAGCAAAAACCTCTAGGTAATCCCTCACTACCTAGACTCACTCAATAGAAGGAGTTTCACATTCTAGGTCATTAACCCTCACTACATGATATAGACAACCATTGTCTATCATGTTACAAGCCTTCAAACAAGAAGTAATTTGACCCCTTGGCATATAATTTCCCCTTTCCTACTCTAGGATAGGTTCATTATGGCATTGAAACTTCACCACCCTTGTTCTACAATATATGGAAGCAAAGAATGCACGAAGCAAATCCATACCCAATATGATATCAACATCAAGCATGACAAGTACTACCAAATTAACAGGACTAACTCTATTGGGAAGCATTACAAGACATTTCCTATAGACTCTTTTTGCAACAACAGAGTCACTCATTAAGATTCAAACCAAAAAAGGTTCAATCAAAACATTGGGAAGTACATCAAACTTCCTAGATACCAAAGGTGTAAAAAACAAAGAGTAGCACCTGGATCAAGCAATGCATAACATTAACAGGGAAAACTTGTAACGTACCCGTCACAACGTCGAGAGAGTTTTCTTGTTCACCCCTAGCCTTGAGTGCATAGAAATAATTCCTTTTTGGAGCTTCATAACTAGGACAACTTGGTTGAGCTTGGACATTTACCTTGCCTTGGATTCTCACATTAGGATAGTCTTTCACCATATGGCCATCCTTTCCAAAACCATAGCAACTATTAGTCCCAACAAGACATTCACCTATTTTGGTCGATTGAAATTTCTCCCCTATTGAGGTTTAGGATTAGAGCCTCTATCATTGCAAATCTTGGAGAAACTATAAGGAACCTAGTTTGAAAACATTCCTGAACTTAGGCTTGTCTTGAACATCAAGACTATTCTTACAGGAACTACTTTTAAAAGACCTTCCCTTCTATGCTTCCCTATTCTTCTAGTCGACTATCCTTAACCTGTTGAGCATGAACCATCAACCTAGAAATATCCATATTGTCATGAATCATGGCTGCACGAAATTCTTCTTCATGCTCTTCAGACAAGACCATTATGAAACATATCATCTCAACCCTATCATTCAAACAAAAAAGGTAGCATATTTGGACAACTTACTAAATTTTTCGGAGTATTCCTTGACACACATACTTCCTTGACGAAGGTTGATAAACTCCTCTACCTTAGATTCCCTTTGTTCCCTTCGGAAAAATCTGTCAAAAAATTCCTTTATGAAGATCTCCAAGTCACGGGACCACCTCCTAAAGCCCGATTATCCTGCCACTGATTATACCATGTCTGAGCCACATCTTTGAGTTGATATGCAGCAAGTTCAACCTTCTCAGTAGAACTCACCCCCATAGCAAATAAAATCTTGGAAGACTCATCAAGGAAGTCTTGGAGGTCTTCATCAACCTAAGATCCAAAAAAATAGGAGGATTCATCCTGGTAAAATCCGTCAAAGGGCTAGCCATTGTGCTAGCATGTCGGTTGTCTCGAGGAGCAACCTCCATGTTAGCTTGTGTCGTAATGGCCTGAGCTTGGGTGGTGATGGATTGGAACATTTGAAGTAGGACTTCCCCCACATCACCATCTATTGTTGCAGAAGGATTGACTGGAACTTGATCATTCCCAGCAGCTTGCACCTGAGGAGCATTTGGATTGCCTTGGCGAGTAGCTCCCGCATTCGCAATCTCATCTCCTACTCTCCTCACGGTTGTCCTTCTTGTGTTCATTGCCTAAAACCAAAAGAAAGGTATTAGATGCTAAAACACATATAGTGTCAAAACTCTAAAGGCATGACATAGGATTATCAAGAAATGAAAAGTTTTCTAGTCATCACACAGCCTCTTATGCATAATTGTGGCACGCTTCACAAACATGAACAAGACACTATATAACTTGGTTTAGTGAGAAATTGAACCTAAGGATATTTAACCTCATTCTCTAATACCAAGATTATCACATCCAAAGAATACACCCAGATGCGACCAGCGGTGGCATCCTCTCAGAGGACTCAAAATATACAATCGTTGCTAACTATATCAAAGTAGAAAAGAAAATTGTGATTGCACACAAAAATAAATCTTAAATCAAATAAAAGATTCTACAAATAATACTTTGAATTTTATTCATCTATCAATGTTTATTATTAAAAAATATTCATATTGTATCTCATGATATAAACTCCATAATATAGTAGATACTTTTACTAGACACTAATTATATGACATGCATGCGGCAGGAAAAAAGAGAATACTCCAATTCCACAAAGTTATAGTAGAAACTAAAGAAATAAAATACCATAATATATGTTAATATATTAAAAAAAATTATGCTGAAATATATATATATCCAAAAAAAAGAATGGGCTAAGCTCAGTGTTTTTAATACATTTTGGGGTGAATGTTAGGGGTGAACGTACCAAAAACGCTCCGGGTTGTAAATTATGTAACTATATCCATAAGGCGTATGAATTAACTCGCCTCATGCCCCTACCTTTTAAATACTGGGTCAAGCTTCATATTTTGCATATAGTCAAACTTCTGTTTAACAATCATTTGTTATAACAACAAACTACATTTCTTCTTTGTAAAATTATATTTCTATGAAAGCCTTAATCAAATGATAATTGAGTAAGAATATTTTGTAAAAGATATATTACGTATAAATATAAAAAAAAATGTCACTTTCTCCAAATATTTAAAAGTTAAATCTATTCAGACATGTTTCAATGATATTAATCATTTTGATATTAAAATACAAGTAACTATATGAAAATCTATATTAATCGTTCAAAAATATTTCAACACGTATACTATACAAAAATGATATTTATAGTATCTTTTACAACATTTTATAATATGCATACTATACAAACGTGCAACACACATTCCATGAAATTAGTTATAAATACTAAGGGTAGAACAGATGACATAAAAAAAATTACAAAAATAGAAATGACAGAAAATAAAAGAAAATGACGGTCATCTTACATGCGGCAAAGTCATCGATGACGGAGACGGCTGTTGTAGAAGGCGACTTCGTCTAGAATCCTTTTCAGTTCCCTTTTGTGCATTTTGAGTATATCATGTCCCTCCCCTCTCTTATCATTTAGCCTTTTCAGTTTCTTCGGTGGGCTGGTATGGAATACCAGATCCATTTGATTGTTTGTCTTCAAAATGACTTTAGACATTTTTGTAATATTTAAAATGACTAGATTTGATGCACGTGTGTTGCACATGAATATTAAACCATGTATTACATTAATAAGAATATGAATTTTATTAAATTAAATTATTGTGGAAATAATTATCAAAATGAAAGATAAAGTATAAGTTTCTATGAATAGTGGATGTAAGCTTTCTTACTTTTCCTATTGAAAGTTAGTCTGCTTATGTCATGTAGAGGATAAAGACTCACAATTTTTTTATTGGATAAGTATCAAATTATATATATTTTTTCTATAAATGATGAATAACACTTAACTCTAACATTGTTCTGAATAGTAGCACCCCGTAACTAGAAAAATGTTTTTAAGAAGAAAGGGAAAGAAATAGAAAAGGCAAGATTCGTCAAGAACGTTCAAGTTTGATTATGGACGCGCAAAGAATCCAACCCTACGAGGTATTTGAGATCACACAATGTTAGATTATTTCAACCATGTGCCAAGTCTATTTAATTCACACAATATGAGTTGGGATTAAGAAGTTTCTTGATATTAAAATGTTGTTTCATTGAGTTAGTTGAGTTAGATATTGTGTATATGCCTTGGGTACTTAATGCTAAAGTGAATTTGAGAAAATTAATCAGAATAAATCAATCTAGGATCACAAAACGAGTTGACAATTTCATTTGATAAACCTAGGGAGTGTCAGGCGCAGCGCGCCCCATCTGCACCTCAGAGGCAGGGGTGGCGCGCAAGAAAGGAGAACCAGTAAGTAGGGGTTAGTGCGGTGATCGTCATTTTCATTAGTTTTTGTCAATCACTCTTTTTAAGTTCTTCTAAACTATTTTAACACTTTCCATTTAATATGACTACTCTGAATAACTTCTAAACACCTAGAATCATTTAGAAACATGACTCATCACCTTGAATCCATAAATTCAAATTCAAGCAAAGTGAAGACCTAGGTCTACGAAGTTCTTAGAGTCTTTTTAAGAAGTCTTTTGAAAATTCTTTTAACTTTGTTTTAGGACATAGAGTTGAAGTTGAGTAAAGAGTAAGGTTGAAGTTTATTCTTCAAAAGTATTTGGGGACTATGTATTTTGAAAGGGTTAAAAAAAATTCACGTTTAAACAAGAAAGGAAACCTTGATTTACAAAAGAGCCTTTGAGCTAGTTTTTTGAATTTAGTAATCTCCTTCTAAATGAAGCAAGAGAGGAAACATTGATGTCCAAGAAAGCTTTTAAAGTATTTTTTGAGCAATTATACAAAATCACATAAAGAAGTATGTTTTTAAGCAAAAAAAGCTAGTATCATATTTTGTCAGTACCATTGACCAACGATATAGCAAAGAGTTTAAAAATACACAACGCCCATAAACATCGTGTCACCATGGGTAGAAAAGGGTCATACTTTTTAGATGAGTCCTTTAATACTTTTTCGTTTTGACTTGTTGATCCACTTTGTAGTTCATGTTTTTTACCCTCAGCAAGGTATAGGACTGCCTTGGAAGCATGAGGCTAAATGTTAAATCATCATAATAGCTCTTATGTGATGGTTGTCAATTAGAGAAATTCCTAGAGAAGTAATTATATCTTATATACATAATTGATTATATTTTTACATACATTTCCGAGTTACATGTATCTTTGCATACACACAATGTTGACATCATGTTTTCAAACATCTTTTTCTTTATATTACACTTGTTTTAAACTTCATTATATTGAAATGAGTTAATTGATTGAGTTGAGTTGATCTATGTAAGTTCCTTAGCTTGTTTCAAACTTATTATTGTTTTAGAATTCTTATCGCATACTCGTACAATCAATGTACTGATGCCATATATCTTGCATCCTATTATGATGCAAACACACATAATCAGGATCAGCATCCATCACATACTTTATCTTATTGAGCAGTTATTGTTAGTTGGAGAATCTCTTTGAATTCTGGAGAGCTCCATGTTATCATTTGTTTTTTTAGTGTTTCACCTGTTAGGACGATCAGGGGTCTTGTCCCGTCATCCATTTAAGTTGTTTTAGAGGTTTTACAGATAGTTAAGTTATAGTTATTTAGTCTTTTCCTGTCATTATCTTATGTTGAGACTTGAGTTACCTTGATGACTAGTTGAATGTTCCTTTATATTATTGCAATTTAGTATGTAAATTTTATATCTTATGAGTTCAGTCTTTTTCTTCTAAGTAAGTAAAGACAAGGGTTTGCTTGGGGCCAATATTGGTTCTCGAGTGCCAATCCCACTTGGTGTGTAGGCTTAGGGTGTGACAAACTTGGTTTCTGAGCAGAGATTTCAAGAGTCCTAAGAATTCTATGAAACCGTGTCTGTAGATTCATAGTTATCGGTGTTACGCGCACAACATATATAATTAGGATGTTAGAACACTTAGGAAAATCTCTTACTTCTTTCATAATCATTTCTTGCATTACTGTTTGATCTTTAATAAGGTTTTTTGTAATTCATGTTTGTGCATTTTTTTCAGATAATCATGCCTCCATGAAGAGCTTTCATAGGTCGTCCTGCTAGGCGCAATGTTTAGGAGAAACAAGGTGTACCTAATGCACCTGAAGTGCAACCCCAATGAGAAGTTATTAATGTTGAGTTCGGGGAAGCAATAAGGATGCTAAGTAAATTTGTGACTAACAAGGTTGGGCAGCAAAGAGTAGCTCAACATGAAGCGACTGATGATTTGAGAATTTGTGAGTTCTTGAGGATGAAACTTCCATGTATCACTAATTCAAGCACTACATTGGATCCTGAGAACTTTATTGAGGAGCTTCATAAGGTACTTGATGTCATTCACATTACTAATACTGAGAGGGTTGAATAGATTCATACCAAATGAAGGGTGTTTTTAGGAATTGGTTCGACCAATGGAAGAAGAATCGAGTTGAAGATGCAACACCTGGGAGTTGGGCTTGTTTCTAGGAGGCCTTCTTAGAGCGTTTATTTCCCCAAGAATTGAAAGAGTCTATGGTACGAGAGTTCCACACACTTAAGCAAGATTTCGTAAGTGCTCATGAGTATAGGATGAAGTTCACCCAACTGTCTTGTTATCCTACGGAATGGTTAGGGATATATGGAATATAATGAGCCTGTTTGTTGTTCGATAGTCGTTCACCCAGCTTAGTGTTTTTAAAAACCTTTTTGGGGCGATTTCTAGGCCGAGTCTCGGGCGAGACATACCAAAAACGCTCCGGGGTGAAAATTAAATATGTAGATCTAGAATGTGTAAGTTCTAAAATTTGTGGCGTAAGCCCCGAGTATACAAGCGTAAGTCCTTTGGATAAAAACGTAGGCACAAGTGTTTTAAATTTATTTTCGAACTTGTTGCATTTAATTTTATTTTTTTACTAATGGTGTAATGATATTTCTTAAATAGTAATTATGATACATTTTTTCTTTGTTATTTATTATTAATAATTATCTCAAATAAAAATTGTAATATAATTATATATATTATATGTTATTTATAAAATCATTGAAAGGTTTGCTTTTTCTTATTTTATTAGTAATAAAACTACGAATTGAATATACATAAGACTACAGACCGTAGATCCATGAGACTTATGTCCCATGTCTAAAAGCTTACGCCTCGCTCCTAACTGTATAAAATACCTAGCCTCACGCCCCTGCCGTTTAAAACACTAGTCAAGCTACATATTTTGCATACGCTCAAACTTCTATTTAACCATCATTCCTAATAACAAAAAAACTACACTGTTTTTTTGTAAATCTTTATTTCTGTGAAAGCCTTACTCAAGTATTAATTGAGTAAGAATATTTTATAAAAGATATATAATGTATAAATATTTAAAATATTTTACTTTCTCCAAATATTTAAACTTTAAATCTATTTAGAAATGTTTTGAATATATTGATCATTTTGATCTAAAAATGCAAGTAACTCTATGACAATATGTACTAATTGTTAAAAATATTTCAACATCATATACTATACGAAAATGATATGTATAATATCTTTTACAACATCTTATACTATACATACTATATACACATGCAACGCACGTGCCATGAAACTAGTTATTAATGATAAGGTGAAATAGATGATATAAAAAAGTTTTAAAAAAATTGAAATGAAAGTAAATAAAATTAAATGATGGTGATCTTACCTAAGGCGAATTCTTTTAGAATCCTTTTAACTTTCATTTTGAGTATATCACATTTTGACTCCCCCCCCCCCACCTTTATCTTTTAGACTTTTAATTTTCTCGGGTGGGCATATCTAGGATACTAGATCCATTTGAGTGTTTGTGTTTACAATGACTTCAACCATTTTTAACATTAAAATACTATTTTTGATGCACGTGAATATTAAACCATGTATACATTAATAATAATGTGAATATTATTAATCAAGAAATTATGCAAAAAATTATAAAATGAATGATAAAGTATAATTTTCTATGAATATTTGATGTAGCTTTCTTAGTATTACTATTGAAAGTTAGTCAGCATATGTCAAGTAGAGGATAAATACTGATACAATTTGTATTGGTTAAGTAAAACATTAAATACTTTTTTCTATAAATAATTAATGACAATTGTAACATTGTTCCAAACTGTAACACCCTGTAACTAGGATTTTTTTAAAAAAATAAATGGAAATAGTCATTTTTAGAAAAAACAAAATCTTGAAATTTGTTAAAGGTATTATGCAGGAATTCTCGTCAAATTTAAATGACCATAAATTCCAAACTTGATGATCTTGGTGTTTTTCCAGATATCGTAGGAACGATTTTGAAATAACCTTTATGACGCCGATGAGTTTGCGCGATTCATAATTCGTAAGAGTGAGATATTCCCATTGGAAGTTGGTCTTATAAAATAAGGAAAGCTCAATTCGAATTTTGAAACGTTAGTTTGATAATTTTCTTACACAATTAATTTAGTTTGTTATAGTATAATAATTAAGGATCGAAAACTTAATCTAGTAAATTAGAAAAATTGGAAATCTATGAAAGGGCTAGGAGAAAAGAGAAAGAAAGTGAAAATGCAAGATTCGTCAAGAACGTTCAAGTTTGATTGTGGATTTTGCCAATAATCCAATCCTAAAAGGCATGTGAGATCACACAACAATAGGTTTGTTCACCTATGTTCCAAGCATGTTTAGTAATATTTTTGTCCTAAAAAATTTGAAATTTATGTTATTGAATTGATTTCATTCTTGAATATGAATTGGGATCAAGGCGTTTGTATACATTAAAATGTTGTTTCCTTGAGTTGTTTGAGGTAGATGTCGTGTATATGCCCTGTGTATCTTATTCTAAAGTGATTTTGAGATAAGGAATAAAAATAAATAAATTTAGGATCACAAAATGAGTTGAAAATTTTATCAACACACCAAGGGAGGTTAAGGCGTGGTGCACCCCATCTTCACTAGAGAGACTGGGGCGGCGTGCCAAAAAGGAGCCCCTGTAAGTTAAGGCTGGCGCGGCGTGCCAGGGATGCACCCGAATTGTCATTTTTCATTACTTTTTTTTATCAATCGTCTATTTAAGTCATTCTAAAGTTTTTGTAACACTTTCCATTGATTCTAACTACTATAAATAACTTCTAAACACCTATAAATCATCCAGACACATGAATCATCACCTTGAATCCATAGATTCAAATTCAAGGAAAGTTAAGAGGTAGGTCTAGGAAGTTTTTTTTAGTCTTTTAAAGAAGTATTTTGCAAATGCTTTTAACATTATTTTAAGACTTAAAGTTCAAGTTGAGTAAAGAGTAAGGTTGAAGTTTATTTCTTCAAGAGTATATGGGGACTATGTATTTCCAAAAGGTTTAATATTTTCATGTTTAAACAAGAAAGGTAACCTTTATTTTCAAAGAAATTATGAACTAGTTTTTAGAAAAGAGTAGTCTCTTTCAAAATGATTCAATAGAGGAAACTATGATTTCCAAGATAGCTTTTTGAACTAAGTTTGGAGGTATTATCTCAAATCACTTAAAGAAGTATGTTTAAGCAAAGAAAGCTAGTATCATATTATGGGAATAGCATTTAACACCAATATAGCTGAGAGTTCACACAACAAACAACCCCCATAAACCATCTAGCCACCATGGGTGGAAAAGGTCATACTTTTAGATGTTTTCCTTAGTGCTTTTTTGCATAAACTAGTGGATCCACTTTCTAGTTCAAGCTCTACACCCTCGACAAGGTATATAATTTCCCTGGAAGCATGAGGCATAATTCTATCATAACAATAGCTCTTACATGATGGTTGTCAGTTAGACAAACTCTTGGAGAAGTATTATATTATTATAGACATAGTTTATTATATTTTTACATATATTTTAAAGTTACATTTATCTTTGCATTCACAAAGAAATGAAATCATATTTTTAAACATCTTTTTTTTTATATTGCATTTGTTTTAAGCTGCTTTATATTTAAATGAGTTCAATTATATTGAGTTGAGTTCAGCCAGGTAAGTTCCTCATCTCCTTTCAAGACTATATCTTGTTTTCAAATTCTCCTATTATACTCGTACAATTAATGAACTAATAAAACTTGTCCAACATCTTATTATCACACAGACACAGGTAACCATGATCAACATCCAGTGCACCCTTGATTTAGTTGAGCATTAAGAGTTAGTTTGTGAGCCTCATTGATTTCCGGAGGGATACCTTGTTATCATTTGTTCCTTAGTATTTCATTTATTAGGATGATAAAAGATCTTGTACCGGCATCCATCTTAGTTGTTTTAGAGGTTTGATAAACAGTTAGATGTCAGTTATTTAGTCTTTTCATTGTCATTATCATATGTTTATACTTTATTTAGACTTAATGGCCAATTGAATGTTCTTGTATAACATTGCAGTTTAGTATATAAATTTTTATTTTATGAGTTTAGCCTTCCGCTGAGTAAGTATGTCAGGCCAAGGGTTTACTTTGGGTGAAGAATGATTCTTTAGTGTTAGTCCCAATCGCGGTGTATGCTTGGGGTGTCACAAACTTGGTATTAGAGCACATAGTTCAAGAGTTCTATGGATTCTATAAAGGCATAGTTGTAGATCGATGTGAAGCGCGCCACATCTATAGTTAGGAGGCTGCAACACTTGGAAAAACCTCTAAGTTCTTTAATACTTATTTCGTGCTTTAGACTTTGATCTTTAATAAGGATTCTTCAAATTTGTGCTTGCACATGTTTATCAAATAATCATGCCTCCACGAAGAGTTATCAAAGTTTGTCCTACTTGGCATAATGTTGAGAAGAAACAAGGGGTACCTCATTGAACTGAAGTGAAACCCCAAGGAGAAGTTACTAATGTTAAGTTGGGAGAAGCAGTAAGGATGCTGAGTCAAGTTGTCATTAACCAGGTTATCTGCAAAGAGGAGCTCGACAAGAAGCCACTAATAATTCGAGAATTCATGAGTTCTTAAGAATGAACCCTCCATGTTTCACTTGTTCAAACACTACTAAGGATCTAGAGAGCTTTTTTAAC
Source organism: Solanum peruvianum (assembly GCA_027705065.1). Lineage (NCBI taxonomy): Eukaryota > Viridiplantae > Streptophyta > Magnoliopsida > Solanales > Solanaceae > Solanum > Solanum peruvianum. The sequence goes on from JAKWJD010001759.1 coordinate 22,615,858, forward strand.
GAGCTGCAAAAGGTATTTGATGTTCGGCATGTTTCTATTACTCAGAGGGTGGAATTACCTACATACCAAATGAAGGGTGTTGCTAGGATTTGGTTTGGTTAATGGAAGAAGCATCGAGTTGAGGATGAACAACCTACGAGTTATGATATTTTTGGAGGCCTTCTTAGGGCGTTTCTTTCCCTGAAAACTCAAAGAGGTTGTGGTACGAGAGTTCCTCACACTTAAGTAGGATTCCATAAGTTTTCATGATATGGATTGAAGTTCAACTAACTGTATTATTATGCTCTGGAGATGGTTGTTGATATGATTAGTATAATGAGTCTATTTGTTGTTGGGTTGTCCCATCTATTTAGCAAAGAGGTCATGACAACAATGCTAATTGGGGACATGCATATCAAGGTTAATGATATATGTGCAACAGGTTGAGGAGGAGAAGCTGAGAGATCGAGATTAATAAAAAGGGAGCTAATACAGGGAATAAGTCCAACTAATTAAAGAGTAATTCTAACCGGTCATCCTTCCAACAGAAACAAAAGGGACCTGCTTCATTATATGCTAGTGCACTTGCACCGAAGAATTAGAATAAGTACAATAGTAAGAATTTCATAACTAAACCTACCTATTCTTAGGGTATTGTGGCGCAAAGAGGTAGTAAGACTCATGCCTACGCTAAGTATGGTAGGAATCACTTAAGTACATGTCGTGAGGGCTCCACTAATTTCTTCAAATATGGTCAGAATGGTTATTTTATGGGATAATATCCAAAGAACAATCATGGTAGTGGTAATGGGGGCTTTAGAGCCTAGTAATCTTCAATTGCGCCACCAGACAGAGCTGCACCTAGAGGAGCTATTTGAGATATCGGCGTAGGGTCAAACTGCCTATAGGTTATTACCATTCTCCAACAGAAAGAGGATTAGCCATACGTTGTCACTGTTATGCTCCAAGTCTATAAATCTAATGTTTATGCTTTGATATGCCCATGGGAGAGTTTATATCATCTAAACTCCATATATTGCTATGAATTTTTATCTTATTCGTGATCAACTTAGTGAACTCTTCATTATTTCCACATATGTTGGTGATTTTATTCTAGTAGAGAGAGTCTATTTTGATTGCCCCATTTTTTCTGATCATAAGAGTACCATTTAGTAAAGTTAAACATGGTATATTTCGATGTCAATCTTGGTATGGACTGGATTCATTAATGTTATGCTTTAATTAATTGTAGAACTTAAGTTGGTAAGTTAAGTTTCCAAATGGGCCAATCATAGAGTAAAAAAGTAGTTCAACAGGGCCTAAGGCTTATTTCATTTCGTACCTTAAAGTACAGAATAAGTTTCTAACGGTTGTGTCTACACTTTGCCCGAATTAATGACTCTAGTGTTTAGATACCTCTTATTCAGTCAGTTCTAGTTACAAAAGTGTTTCCCCAAGTCTTTTTTGATGATCTTCTCAGAGTCTTTCTTGAGAGAGATAGACTTCAGTATAGACATTTTTCAAGATAGTCGTTTTATATCTATTCCTCTATATATAATTACACCAATTGAGTTGAAAGAGCTTAAAGAGCGTTGAAAGATCTCCTAGATAAGGGCTTTATTCGACAAAGTGTCTTACCTTGGGGCGTTCAGGTCCTCTTTGTGAGAAAGAACGATGGTTCCATTAAGATGTGTAATATATTACAATCAGTTGAACAAGGTTATCCTCAAGAAGTATCCTCTTGCGAGAATTGATGATTTTTTCGATCAACTTCAGGTTGCTTCTTATCCTCAATAAATAGACCATTAGATCAAGTTATCATTAGTTGAATGTAAGGGAATGTGATATTTCAAAGACAACATTTAAGACCCGTTAGGGTCATTTTGAGTTTTTGGTTATGTCATTTGGTTTGACTTATGTGCCTGCATCATTCATGGACCTTATAAATAGAGTATTAAAACCTTATTTAGATATATTTTTTATCGTTTTCATTTATGACATACTAATATATTCGAGTAAAGAAGAAGATCATGATAGTCATCTCAGAATAACTCTCAAGACTTTTAGATAAGGAGTTATACGCTATGTTTTCTAAATTAGAGTTTGTCATTGAGTTTATGGAATTCTTAGACCACATTGTGTCTGTAGAAAGAATAAAAGGTGATACTAAAAAAATTGAGGCAATACACAATTGTCCTAGACCCATATCTCCAATTTTTAAGGAAATTCACTTTTCTCCTAGACCCACATCTCCAATCGATTTAGGGATTTTCTTGGGTTTGGATGTCTATATAGATGGTTCTTAGAGAGGTCTATTACATCCCCCTTTAACCAAGTTAACTCAGAAGATAGTGAAATTTCAATATCTGAGGATTGTGAGAAAAACTTTCAGCAATTGAAGAAGAGGTTTACTACTGCCCCAGTCTTTACCTTACCAGTAGGTATGCAAGGTGTTGTGGTATATTTTAATGCATCTAGGGTTGGTTGGAGTTGGTATTGATGTAGAATGACAAGGTTATAGATTATGCCTCTAGAAATTTTAAATTTCATGAGAAGAACTACCAAACCCATGACTTTGAGTTGGATGTTGAAGTATTTGCTTTAAATATATGGATCCATTATCTTTATGGTGTTTATATGGATGTGTTCACTGAGCACAGGAGTCTTCAATATGTGTTAACTCAGAAAGAGCTTAATATGAGACAAAGGGAGGTAGTCAGAATTACTCAAGGATTATATGAGTATTCTTTACCGCCCAAGTAAGGCTAGTGTTGTTGCTGATGCTTTAAGCATGTTGCCAATTGGAAGTACTGCGTAGGTTGTCTCTGAGAAGTACCGCCCCTGTTAAGCAAGAAAATAGAGAGTTAGTGAAAGTTGTGCAAGAATTACGCTGGGCATTTTGACTAATAAATTCCACAAAAGAAGGAGTGGTGGCGATGAGCAAGAGCAAGACCCAATTTTACCTGAATTGAAGTAAAATGTTCATAAGCAAAAAGTATTGGCTTTTGAACAAGGGGGATATGTCATATTCATGTATCAAAGTAGTTTGTGTGTACGAAGGGTAGATGAACTCCAATAAAGAATAGTGGCAGAATCTCATAGCTCTAGATATTCCATTCATCTGGGTTTTATAAATATGTATCATGATTTGAGAAAAGTGTATTGGTGGCGTCTTATGAAGAAGGGCATTGCAGAGTTTGTTGCTAAGTGTCTGAATTACCAACAAGTTAAAGTACAAAACTAAAGGCCTAGTGGTTTGGCTCAAATTATAGAACTTTCGGAATAGAACAGATGATTAATATGGATTTTATCATAGACTTACTAAGATCTCGCAGGCAACATGATTCTACTTAGGTGATTTTCAACATAAGGATAATATCAACCTACTTTTTGCTTGTGAAGACTTTTTATTCGGTAGAAAATTATGTTAATTTGTAATATTCAAGAGATGGTATGACTTTATGAGGTTCCATTCTGTATTATTTCAAACAGAGGTGCACAATTTACTGCACTATTTTGGAAGTCATTTAAAAGGGGCTTGGGTTCAAAGGTGAAGTTAAGTACTGCCTTTCATCCTCAGATAGATGGCCAAGCACAAGGCACTACTTAGACGTTATAGGGCATGTTCAGGGCTTGTGTGATTGATTCCAAAGGTAATTAGGATAATAACCTACCTCATATAAGTTTTTTACAACAAAAGTTGTCACTCTAGCATCCAAATGACTCCTGATGAAACTCTTTATTGGAGAATATGCAGTTCTCTTATTGGATTATTTGATGTTGGTGAATCAGGTTTGATAGGACCAAATTTAGTTCATCAAGGTATAGTGAATGTAAAAGTTATTTAAGAAAGGTTGAAAACAACGCGGAGTTCTCAGAAATCCTACACCAATGATAGGATAAGAAGTTAGAATATGAAGTAGATTATTGGTTAAAATATAAAGTTTCACCCATGAAGGATATTATGAGACTTGGTAATAAGGGGAAGCTTAGTCCCCGGTATATTGGCCCGTATATAATATATAAGAGAGTAGGTAATGTATCTTATAAGTTAAAGTTACGACAAGAGTTAGTCGCAGTTCATGGAGTGTTTCATATCTCCATGTTAAAGAAGTGCATGGGTGATCCTTCATTAATCATAACTAATAAAATATTGGGATCAAGGATAGCTTATTTTATGAGGAGATTCAAGTTTAGATTTGAGATCACCAAGTTCGTAAGTTAAGGACTAAGGAAGTAACATCAGTCAAATTTCTTTGGAGGAATCAATTTGTTGAGAAAGATACTTGGGAATCCTAGGAAGATATGAAGAAGAGGTATCGACATCCCTTTGAGACCATAAAGGTTCTAGAATATGGTACTAATTATATTTTTTGTACTCTATACTTATATATTTGATGTGTTAAATTTGCTTCTTGGGTGTTTGGACCGAGTAATTGATATTACATTCTTAGCCTAGTAAGATTAATATCATTCAAGGAGGAATTTTCTCAAGGGGGAAATACTGTAACACCCCATAACTAGAAAGAAGTAAAAAAAATAGAAATAGTCATTTATATATAGAGTGTAAAAATTAAGAAATTTGTGAAAGGTAATAATTATGATTTTTGGTCTCTTTTAAATGACCATAACTCCTACATCAAGATGAAAATAACTTCTAGATATCGTAGGAAAAACTTGGAGAAATCTTTCCAACGCTGCTGAGTTTGCGTGATTCTGATTTTGTATGAGTAAGATATGCCCATTCGATGTTGGGATGTTCAAATAAGGAAAGTCCAATCTGGATTTTGAAAGGGTAATTTGGTCTTTTCCTTACCCAAATTCTAAAGAATTATTCAAGGTCAAAAACGGCATGCAGTCACTTTAGAAAAATTGGAATGTACGCTAGGGCTCGGAGAAAAGAAAAAGAAGGAGAAAAGGCAAGATTAGTCAAGACATTCAAGTTTGTTTGTTGATCTTGCCAAGGATTCAATCCTATGAGGTATCTAATTTCACATAGTGTTGGGTTGGTTCACCCACGCGCCAAGCATGATTCATTAAGCATATTTTCGTCCTAAAAAGATTGAGAAATTAATGTTCTTGATAGTTGTTCTTGAATTGATTCCGTTTTTGAATGAGTTGGGATGAAAAAGTTTCTTGATATTAAAATGTTGTTTACTTGAGTTTTCTAAGTTAGATGTTATGTATATTCCTTTAGTATCTTATTCTAAAGTTAATTTGAGAAAAGGAATTTGAATAAATCTATTTATGATAAGAAAAAACAAGTTGAAATTTTTTCAACATACACATGGGGAGGGTCAAGAATGCGGCACCCCATCTACTCCACAGAGGCTAGGGGACACGCGCCTACAGTGCACTAGAAAGGAGACCAAGTAAGTTGGGGTTAGCGTGGCGCACCAGGGATGCACCCAAATCTTCGTTTTTACCTGGCTTACGTCAAAAAGTCCATTGAAATCCTTCTTAACTGTTTCAGCGCTTCCAATTAATTTCCACCACTGTATGACTTCTCAAAAACTAGAAATCATTCAGAAACATAAATCACCACCTTGAATTTATAAATTCAAATTCAAGAAAAGTTAAGAGCCAAGTATATGAAGTCTCTAAGTCTTTTCAAGATGTCTTCTGCAAATGGTTCTTACTTTGATTGAAGACTTAAAGTTCAAGTTGAGTAAATAGTAAAGATTAAGAATTGAAGTTCATTTCTTCAAGAGTATATGAAACCATGTATTCCCATAGGGTTCAAAATATTTGTAAATATAAACTAGAAAGAAAACCTTGATTTCCAAAGAGCATTAGAGCTAGTTTTCAGAATAGAGTAATCGCTCTCTAAATAAATTAAGATAGAAAACTTTAATTTCCACGATAGTCTTTGAGCTAAGATTTGAGAAATTATCTCAAATCATAGAATAAAGTATGTTTTTTAAGAAAAACAAAAGCATGGTATCTTGTGTTCATTATAATTTGAGGAAATATTACAAAAGATGAACTCATTGCTAACTATATAAAAATAGATAAGAAAATTTTGATTGCTAAAAAAATAAATCTTGAATCGTATAAATGATTATACAAACGACACTTTTTATTTTATTCATCTATTAATTTTTATTATTAAAAAGTTTAATATTTTATCTCACGATACAATTTATAGAATATACTAGATACTTTTACTAGACAACAATTATATGATATGCATGTGGCAGACAAAACTGAAAGACTACAATTCGACAAAGTTAAGGTAGAAACAAAAGAAATGAAATAATATTATCATAATTGATGTTGTTCATATATCAAAATTAGTATTTTACGCTGAAATATTTATATCTAAAATTAAAAATTGGTCAAACTCACCGTTTTCAAAAATGCTTTTGGAGCGAGTAGAAGGGAGAGTCTCGGGGCGGGGCGTACTAAAAACTCTCAGGTGCAAATAAATATGTACATCCATAAGAAGTAGGTACTAAAATTTCAGGCCGAAGCCTCGAGTAAAAAAGGTAAGTCATGAGCGTGAAAAGATAAGCCCAGGCGTTTTTTGATTTTTTTTGAAGTTTTATTGCTTTAAATCATATTATTGTATGGTTTAATTATATTTCTCAAATAGTAATTAAGATAGATTTTTTTCTTCATTATTGATTATTAATACTTATTTCAAATAAAATTCATAATATAATTTCTATATAATAAGTTATTTATAAAATCATTGAAAGAGTTGTTTTTTTATTTTTTTATTAATAATATAATTATGAATTGAATATACATGAGACTACTAACTGTAGATCCATGAGACTTATATCTCGGGGTTTAAACCTTGCTCTACACTGTATAAAATACCTCGACTCACTCCATGCCTTTTAAAACACTAGTAAAGCTACATATTTGACATGCACTAAAACTTCTATTTAACCATCGTTTGTTATAACAAGAAACTATACTTTTTGTTTGTAAAATTATATTTCTATGAAAGCCTTAATCAAATATTAAGTGAGTAGTAATATTTTGTTAAAGATATATGACGTATAAATATACAAAATTGTCACTTTCTCCAAATATTTACACTTTAAATCTATTTAGAAATGTTTCAATGATATTCATCATTTGATCTCAATATACAAATAACGTTATAAAAATATGTATTAATCGTTTAATAACATTTCTAAATCACATACTATACAAAAATGATATGTTTAGTATCTTTTACAACATCTTATAATATACATACTAAACACACGTGCAATGCACGTACAGTGAAACTAGTTATTAATGATAAGGGTGATATAGATGACATAACAAAATTAAAAAAATAAAAATGAAAGAAAAGAAAATAAAATGACAGCCATCATACTTGTGGCAAAGTCATGGATGACGGAGGTGGCCGCTGAATAAGGTGACTTCTTCTAGAATCCTTATGCTTGGGAAATTGCTTGTTGATCACTAATCTTCGGTGGAGATAGGTTATGGTTATTTTACGATATTCCTAGTGAACTCTTAATAGCGAATGATATGTATTGATAGTATTGTAAACCCTGCTATGTGCTTAATTGTATGCTTGCATGAATTGTGATTATATAATTGTGATTATATGAGCATGATGAAGTTATTGAATCCCAAATCTTGAAAAACCCTAATCTCTTGTTAATGATGATGCCTTGGTAATAAAGAAGGCTTAATAACTAAAGTAATGGGATTGATGATGCCTTGGTAATAAAGAAGGCTTGATAAACTAAAGTAATGGGATTGATGATGCCTTAGAATAAGAAAAGGCTTGATGAACTAAAGTAATAAGAATGATGATGCCTTGGTATAAGAGAAGGCTTGATAAATTGATAGAATGAGATTAGGGGATCAGAGTGTCACGTTTCGACACATAGAATTAAGGGATCGGGTGTCACGAACCGACACGTAGATTTAGGGGATCGGGTGTCACGAACCGACACGTAGAATTAGGGGATCGGAGTGTCACGTACCGACACATAGTATTAGGGGATCGGGTGTCACGAACCAACACGTAGAATTAGGGGATCGGAGTGTCACGTACCGACACATAGTATTAGGGGATCGGGTGTCACGAACCGACACGTAGAATTAGGGGATCGGAGTCTCACGTACCGACACATAGTAGTAGGGGATCGGAGTGTCACGTACCGACACAAGAGGAATATAGATAATGAATCTTGAAAGATGTAAGATAATCAATCTAATGAACCTAATTCCCAAATGAGTATGGCATTGAGGCGTGAGTCCTCATGGATGATTTTGGTAGTACTTATTAATGATTATAGTACTTGTTGTTGCTACATGTTGAGTATCATAGTTGATTTTATAATATTACTTGATATATATTGTCTTCTATTTTGAGTTGGCCGATGATATCTACTCAGTACTTGTGGTTGTACTGACCCCCTACTTTTAGGTTTTCTTCTTTGTTAATTGTGGAGTGCAGCAAACGTGCCGTCGTCTTCAACTCAACCGTAATTCTAGCCAGTCGTCGTCATACCGGATCTTCATGGTGAGCTAATGCTTCTAGCTTGGACTGGATCTTCTTCTTCAAGTCTTGATGCCTTGAATTTCCGGCATGGACTAGCTTTTACTTGTTTCAGCTTTTAGAATACTCTTAGTTTAGTCATTTGATTTTAGATGTTCTTGTGGTGATGACTTCCAGATTTCGGGAAATAATAGATGTTGAATTTTAATAGTTATTGAATTGGTTTTTATTAAAGAGTTAAGTCTTCCGCATTATTTTCTGTTGATATACATTGAAATGTTAAGGGTTAGATTGGTTGGTTCGCTCACATAGGAGGGTAAATGTGGGTGCCAGTCGCGGCTCGGTTTTGGGTCGTGACAAACTTGGTATCAAAGCATTAGGTTCGTTGGTCTCATCACACAAGAACAGGTGTAGTAGAGTCTTAAGGAACGGTAGGGGGACACCTTTACTTCTCCTTAAGAGGCTATAAGACTTTAGGAAAATTCCACTCTTTCTTTCTTTCTTTTGTGCTATTACTTGAATCCAATTGGTATCTAGGTGATACAAATTGGTATCTGACCATCTTCACTCTATTTCGTAGATGGTTAGAACTAGAGCAACGACTGCGCCAACACCAACACCAACACCGGCAAGACAAGAAACGTCTAATCCAGCCACTGGGGCTGTGGCTCGAGGAAGAGCAGTGGCAAGAGGCCGTGGAAGAGGTCGTGGGAGGACGTCCTCTAGAGGAAGAGGACAAGCACCTAGCCCATCTGATACTAGGGTGGTGACTCCTCCACCGACTGAGGAGGTGATAAGAGAGGGTGAGGAAGGGGAGAATGAACAAGTGCAAAATGAGGAATTGCCACCCCAACCTACCCCAGAGATGATCAATCAAGTTCTTGCTTATCTTAGCGGCTTATCTGATCAGGGTCAGGCACCTCCAGTGGTTTCTGCACCAACACCTCCGGTTTCAGAGATACGACATGCGGCTACTATGGCTCCTCGTATGGATGTCTCATTGGACATAGGTACGTTTCCACGTCTGACTACTGGGCCTATAATGACAAATGATCAGCATGAACTTTTCAGTAAGTTCTTGAAATTGAAACCTCCAGTCTTTAAGGGTGCTGAATCTGAGGATGCTTACGATTTTCTGGTTGACTGTCATGAGCTACTACACAAGATGGGTATAGTAGAACGGTTTGGTGTTGAGTTCGTGAGTTATCAGTTTCAAGGGAACGCCAAAATGTGGTGGCAAATGCTTTAAGTAGAAAGGCCGGAAGCATGGGAAGTCTAGCTCATTTGCAAGTTTCTAGACGCCCATTGGCTAGAGAGGTTCAGATTCTTGCTAATGACCTTATGAGGTTAGAAATAAATGAGAAGGGAGGATTGTTAGCTTGTGTAGAGGCAAGATCTTCTTTTCTTGACAAGATCAAGGGAAAACAGTTTGATGATGAGAAACTAGGTCGAATTCGAGATAAAGTGTTGCAAGGAGAGGCTAAAGAAGGAACAATCGATGAGGAAGGTGTTTTGAGGATTAAGGGAAGGGTATGTGTACCCCGCATCGATGATTTGATCACCACTATTCTGACAGAGGCTCATAGTTGCGGATATTCTATACATCCTGGTGCAACCAAGATGTACCGTGACCTAAAGCAAACACTTTTGGTGGAGTAGAATGAAGCGTGACATTGTGGATTTTGTTGCCAAATGCACAAATTGTCAACAAGTAAAGTATGAACACTAGAGGCCCGGAGGAACACTTCAGAGAATGCCCATTCCTGAATGGAAGTGAGAGAGAATTGCAATGGACTTCGTGGTTGGTCTTCCAAAGACATTGGGTAAGTTTGATTCCATTTGGGTGATTATTGATAGGTTAACTAAGTTTGCTCACTTCATTCTTGTCAAGGTGACCTACAACGCAGAGAAGTTAGCCAAAATCTACATCTCAGAAATTGTTCGACTGCATGGAGTTCCACTCTCCATTATATCAGATAGAGGTACGCAGTTTACTTCTAAGTTTTGGAGAACATTGCATGCGGAATTAGTTACTAAGTTGGACCTTAGTACTGCGTTTCACCCTCAGACTGATGGTCAGTCTGAGCGAACGATTCAAGTGTTGGAGGATATGCTTCGTGCATGTGTGATAGAATTCGGAGGCCATTGGGATAGCTTCTTACCTTTGGCAGAGTTTTCATACAATAATAACTATCACTCCAGTATTGACATGGCTCCACTTGAAGCATTGTATGGGAGGAGGTGTAGATCTCCCATTGGTTGGTTCGATGCATTTGAGGTGAGACCTTGGGGTACTGACCTCTTGAGGGATTTGTTAGATAAGGTGAAATGCATTCAAGGAATGCTTCTAGCGGCTCAAAGTAGGCAAAAATAATATGCAGATCGAAAGGTTAGAGATTTGGAGTTTATGGAGGGTGAACAAGTCTTGTTGAAGGTTTCGCCCATGAAAGGGGTGATGCGGTTCGGAATAAGGGGTAAGCTAAGTCCAAGGTATATTTGACCATTTGAAGTACTTAAGCGAGTAGGTGAGGTGGCTTATGAATTAGCCTTTCCTCCAGGGCTGTCCGGAGTGCATCCGGTATTTCATGTGTCCATGTTGAAAAGATACCATGGGGATGGAAACTACATTATCCGTTGGGATTCAGTTTTGCTTGATGAAAATTTGACTTATGAGGAGGAACCCGTTGCTATTTTAGATAGAGAGGTTCGCAAGTTGAGGTCGAGAGAGATTGCATCCATCAAAGTTCAATGGAAGAACCGACCGGTTGAAGAGGCCACTTGGGAGAAGGAGGCAGATATGCAAGAAAAATACCCACATCTGTTTACGGATTCAGGTACTACTTCTCGCCCTTGTTTTTCTTCTTGTGATCGTTCGAGGACGAACGATGGGTAAATTGGTATCTATTGTAATGACCTGTTTAGTCGTTTTGAGCAGCAGATTTTTATTTCTGGAAAACTGGCTGAAACGACGGACCCCACGACGGACTGTCATGGGCACGACGGACTGTCGCAGGGTCTCGTTTCAAAACACTTGGAAATTCTGAAATTGGGTACTGAAAATCGACTCTCTGAACTTCGTGACGAACTTGCAGGACGGACCGTCACAGGCGTGACGGACCGTCACAGATTCTTCAGTGGAAATCCAGTCTCTGGACTTTGCGACGACCTGCAGGACGGACCGTCGCAGGCACGACGGGCCGTCACAGGTTGCGTAATCTCAGTCGGAGTCGGATTTCTGGTTAAGTTTTAAAGGGGCGTTTTGGACTATTCCTGCTATAATTATATATTTCGTGGGTTTATATTAATAACTCAATTTCATGGGGGATAAAAGAGGTAACTTTGAGTTAATTAGTGGTTTATTATTGCCATCTTTATTCTTAATTATATGCTAATTAGGGTAAAAGAAGGAGGGTTTTGAATAAGAAAAATAGAAAGAATAAAGAGAGAGAGAGAGAGAATTGAACGATAGAGAGAGGATCGCACGAGAGGAAAACACAAAAGCTTGGGAAATTGCTTGTTGATCACTAATCTTTGGTGGAGGTAGGTTATGGTTATTTTACGATATTCGTAGTGAACTCTTAATAGCGAATGATATGTATTGATTGTATTGTAAACCCTGCTATGTGCTTAATTGTATGCTTGCATGAATTGTGATTATATAATTGTGATTATATGAGCATGATGAAGTTATTGAATCCCAAATCTTGAAAAACCCTAATCTCTTGTTAATGATGATGCCTTGGTAATAAAGAAGGCTTGATAAACTAAAGTAATGGGATTGATGATGCCTTGGTAATAAAGAAGGCTTGATAAACTAAAGTAATGGGATTGATGATGCCTTAGAATAAGAAAAGGCTTGATGAACTAAAGTAATAAGAATGATGATGCCTTGGTATAAGAGAAGGCTTGATAAATTGATAGAATGAGATTAGGGGATCGGAGTGTCACGTTCCGACACATAGAATTAAGGGATCGGGTGTCACGAACTGACACGTAGATTTAGGGGATCGGGTGTCACGAACCGACACATAGAATTAGGGGATCGGAGTGTCACGTACCGACACATAGTATTAGGGGATCGGGTGTCACGAACCGACACATAGAATTAGGGGATCGGAGTGTCACGTACCGACACATAGTATTAGGGGAACGGGTGTCACGAACCGACACGTAGAATTAGGGGATCGGAGTGTCACGTACCGACACATAGTAGTAGGGGATCGGAGTGTCACGTACCGACACAAGAGGAATAAAGATAATGAATCTTGAAAGATGTAAGATACTCAATCTAATGAACCTAATTCCCAAATGAGTATGGCATTGAGGCGTGAGTCCTCATGGATGATTTTGGTAGTACTTATTGATGATTATAGTACTTGTTGTTGCTACATGTTGAGTATCATAGTTGATTTTATAATATTACTTGATATATATTGTCTTCTATTTTGAGTTGGCCGATGATATCTACTCAGTACTTGTGGTTGTACTGACCCCCTACTTTTATGTTTTCTACTTTGTTAATTGTGGAGTGCAGCAAACGTGCCGTCGTCTTCAACTCAACAGTAATTCTAGCCAATCGTCGTCATACCGGATCTTCAGGGTGAGCTAATGCTTCTAGCTTGGAGTGGATCTTCTTCTTCAAGTCTTGATGCCTTGAATTTCCGGCATGGACTAGCTTTTACTTGTTTTAGCTTTTAGAATACCCTTACTTTAGTCATTTGATTTTAGATGTTCTTGTGGTCATGACTTCCAGATTTTGGGAAATAATAGATGTTGAATTTTAATAGTTATTGAATTGGTTTTTATTAATGAGTTAAGTCTTCCGCATTATTTTCTGTTGATATACATTGAAATGTTAAGGGTTAGATTGGTTGGTTCGCTCACATAGGAGGGTAAATGTGGGTGCCAGTCGCGGCTCGGTTTTGGGTCGTGACATAAGGAAAGTCCAATGATTATTTTGAAAGGTTAGTTTGGTCTTTTCCTTGGTTAATTTAATTTGTTATAATGAATTAATTAAGGTTCAAAAACTGAATTTTTCCAGTTCAGAAAAATAGGAAATTTATCATACGGCTCGGAGAAAATAAAAATAAAGAGAAAAGTAAAGGTTCGTAAAAATGTTCAAATTTGATTGTGGATTTTAACAATAATCAAAAGTTACGTGGTATTTGATATCACACAGCGTTAGGTTAGTTAACCCATGTGACAAGCATATCTAATTCAACATATTTTTGTCCTAAAAAGATTGGGAAATTGATGTTCTTGAATTGATTTCTTTCTTGAATATGAGTTGGGATTAAGGCATTTCTTGACATTAAAATGTTGTTTCGCGGAGTCCTTTAAGTTAGATGTCGTGTATATGCCATTGGTATGTTATTCTTAAGTGAATTTGAAAAAAGGAATGAGAGTAAATCGATTTAGGATCAAAAAACGAGATAAAAAATTTATCAGACACACCTAGGGAGGGTTAGGCGCGGAGACCCCCATTTGCACCAGAGAGGCTACGGCGTTGTGCTAGTAAGGAGCCCAAGAAAGTTAAGGCTGGCGGCGTGCCAGGAATGTGCCCAAGTTATCCCTTTTTCATTAGTTTTTCATCAATAAGTCTTTTTATGTCATTCTAAAGTGATAAAACACTTCCCATTGATTCTAACTACTCTAAACTAGTTATGATCACCTAAAAATCATCCAAAAACATGAATCATCACCTTGAATCCAAAAATTCAAATTCAAGCTAAGTTAAGAGCTAGGTCTAGGAAGTTCATACAGTATTTTCAAGAAGTCTTTTGCAAATGCTTTTAACTATGTTTTAAGACTTAATGTTCAAGTTGAGTAAGGAGTAAGGTTAATGTTAATTTATTAAAAAGTATATGGACACTATGTATTCCAAAGAGTTTAAAATGTTTTCACATTTAAAAAAGAAAGCAATCCTTGATTTCCGAAGAGCATTTGAGCTAGTTTATATAAATGAGTAATCTCTTTTTAAATGAAGCAAGAGAGGAAATTTTGATTTCCAAGACAGCTATTGAACCAACTTTTGAGAAATTATCTCAAATCATAGAAAGAAATATGTTTTTAAGCAAGAAAAGCTAGTATCATATTTTGGGAGTAGCATTGAACACCGATATAACAGAGAGTTCAAAGAACCACAACCACCATAAGCCATCTAGCCACCATGGGTAGAAATGGGTCATACTTTTTAGATGATTCCTTTAGTTATTTTTAGCATATACTAGTGGATACACTTTGTAGTTCAGGTTTTATACCCACAACAAGGTATAGGACGACCCTGGCAGTATGAGGAAAAATGCTATATCATGACAAAAATTCTTACGTGATGGTTTTTGGTTAGAGAAACTCCTAAAGAAGTAATTATATCCTTATATACATAGTTTATTATATTTTCACATACATTTAATAGTTGCATATATCTTTGCATACCCACAAAGTTTACATCATGTTTTTACACATATTTTCTTTATATTTCACATTTTTTAAACTTCTTTATATTGTAATGAGTTTAGTTATGTTGAGTTGAGCAAGGAAAGTTCCTCAGCTCCTTTCATAATTATGTTTTTTTTTTTTTTTATAATTTTACTCACATACTCGTACAATCAATGTAGTAATGTCATTTAGCCTGCATTTTATTATGATTTATACACAGGTAACCAGGATCAATATCTAGCGTATTTACAATCTCATTGAGTATTAAGAGTTAGTTGGTGAGCCTTCTTGATTTCTAGAGGGCTCTCTTGTTATCATTTGTATTTTTATTATTTCATTTGTTAGGATGATTCAGGGACTTGTCCCGTCATCCATCTCATTTGTCTTAGAGGTTTCATACAATTAGATGTTAGTAATTTAGTCTTTTCATTAGCATTATCTTATTTTGAGACTTGAGTAGTTTGACAGAATTGCCAGTTAAATATTCCTTTATAACATTGCAGTTAAGTATATATATTTATATTTTAAGAGTTGAGTCTTGCGTTGATTAAGTAAGTCAGGCTAATGGTTCGCTTGGGGACAACAATGATTATCGACTGCAATCCTGCTTGAGGTGTAAGATTGGGGCGTGGAAAACTTGATATTAGAGCACAGAGTTAAAGAGTCCTAGGGATTCTATGAATTCATATTTGTATTATCGTAGTAATCAATGTGATGGGCGCCACATCTATAATTATGAAGCTACGACGCTTAGTAAAAATTTCACTTCTTTCATACTCATTTTGTGCATTAGAGTTTGATCTTTAAAAAGTTTTCTTCTAATCCGTACTTGCGCGTGTTTTTCAGATAATCATGCCTCCACGACGATTTTCAGAGATCGTCCTTCTAGGCGTAATGCTAAGGAGAAAGAAGGGGTACCTAATGCATGTGAAGTGCAACCCCTAAGACAAGTTACTATGTTGAGTTTAGAGAAACTATAAGGATAATGAGTCCAAGTGTGACTAAAACCATTGGGTAGATAAGAGGATCTCGACAAGAAGTGACCAACACTTCGAGAATTTGTCAGTTATTGAGGATGAACCCTCCATGTTTCAGTAGTTCAAGCACTACTGAGGATCCAAAGAACTTTATTGAGGAACTGCAAAAAGTATTTGTTGTTACACACGTTGCTGATACTCAATGGATAGAAATAGTCGCATATGAAAGGAAGGGTGTTGTTAGGATTTTGTTCTACAACTGTAAGAACAACCAAGTTTAGGATACACCACTTGCAAGTTGGTATTGTTTCTAGAGGCCTTCTAGAGGCATTTCATTCCCCAAGATCTGAAGAGGCTATGGTATCATTGTTCCTTACACTTAAGCAGGAATCCATTAGTGTTGAGAAGTACGGGTTAAAGTTGACCCAATAACCTCATTATGCTCCGGATATGGTAGTTGATATAAGGAGTATAATAATTTTGTTTATTGGTGGGTTGTCCCTTCTATATAGTAACGAGGGAAGGGTAATGATGCTAATTAGGGACATGAATATATTGAGGTTAATGGAATATATACAATATGTTGAGGACGCGAAGCTGAGAGATAGAGAAGATTGTAATCACAAGAGAGCTAAAAGCGGGAATGAGTCCACGCAACTAAAGAGTAATGCTAAACGGTTATCCTTCAAACAGAAACAAAAGGGACTTGCTCGATCATCTGTTACAGAACCTGTAGCCAAAAATAAGAGTGAGAAAATAGTAAGAATTTGAGAACCAAACCTGCCTATTCTAAGGGTAGTGTGGCGCAAAGGGATAGTAAGCCTTATGCCTGTGCTAAGTGTTGTAGGAACCACTCAAGTATATGTCATTAGGGATCAATTAGTTTCTTTAAATGTGGTTAGAATTGTCATTTCATGCGAAAATGTTTAAACAATAAACAGGGTAGTGGTAATGGGGGCGTTAGATCCTAGTCTTCAATTTCTCCACCAGATATAAATGCACCTAGAGGAACTACTTCAGGTATTACAGAGAATAAAACCACGTAGATGCTATCACCAATTACCAAGAGCAAGACAATTTTCCACATGTTGTCACTAGTATGACCCAAGTAATTAAATCTAATGTTTATGTTTTTCTAGACCTTGGGGCGATCTTATATTTTTTGACTCCATATGTTTCTATAAATTTTGATGTTATCTCTGATCAACTTAGTTAAACCTTGAATGTTTCCACATATTTTTGTGAGTCTATTCTAGTATACAGAGTCTATCATGGTTGTCCCATTTTCGTCAATTATAAGAGTATCATGGTGATTTAGTCAAGTTAAACATGGTAGATTTTGATATCATTCTTGTTATGGATTGGATTCATGCCTTTTATGCCTTAATTGGTTGTAGAACTCAAGTTGTCAAGTTTAAGTTTCAAAATGAGCCTGTCTTAGAGTGAAATAGTAGTTCTACAGTGCCTAAGAGTTTTTTCATTTTGTACCTTAAGACAAGGAATTTAGTTTCTAATGGTTGTGTCTATCACTTAGTATGAGTTAATGAATCTAGTGTTGAGATACCTCTTATTCAGTTTGTTCCGGTGGTACAAGACTTTCCAGAAGTCTTTCTAGATTTTCTTCATGGAGTCCCTCCTGAGAGAGATAGACTTCAGTATACTTAATTTTTGAAATAGTCAGTATGATATCTATTCCTCCATATTGAATGACACCAACAGAGTTGAATGATTCCTAAATAAGGGTCTTATTCAAACATGTGTCTCATCTTGGGGCATCCTGGTCTTGTTTGTTAGAAAGAAGGATAGTTTCCTTAGGATGTGTGTAGATAACCGTCTATTAAATGTGTTTACCATGAAGAATATGTATCTTTTTCCAAAAATTTATGGTCTTTTTGATAAATTTTAAGTTGCTTTTTTCTTTCAAAAAATAGACCTCAAATAAGGTTACCATCAGTTGTCGGTAAGGGAATGGGATATTCCAAAGTCAACATTCATGGACCTTATGAATAGATTATTCAAATATTATTTACCTATGTTTCTTTTATCATTTCCAAAGATTACATACTAATCTATTCAAGGAATGAAGAATATCATGCTAGTTATCTCAGAATAGTTCGTCAGACTTAAAGATAAGGAGTTATACAATAAGTTTTCTAAATATGAGATTTGGCATGAGTTTGTGGCATTTTTATGCCAAATTGTGTATGGAGAGGGAATCAAAGTTGATACTAAGAAAATTGAGGCAGTACATAATTGTCCTAGATCCAAATCTCCAATTTATATTAGGACTTTCTTGGGTTTGGCTGGATATATACAAGGTTTGTAGAGAGGTTCTAATCAATTTCATCCCTCTTTGACAAAGTTTTCAGAAGACAGTGAAATTTCAATGGTTTGAGGCTTGTGAGAAATTTTTTTTAGGGATAATTGAAGATTGTTACTATTGCCCCAATGTTTACCTTACAAGGAGGTACGCACGGTTTTGTTGTGTATTGTGATGTATCTACAGTCTGTTTCAGTTCTGTATTAATGCAGAATGACAATGTTATTGCTTATGCCTCTAGACAATTGATATTTGATGAGATGAACTACCCAACCCATGACTTAGAGTTAGTTGTATTAGAGATAACTTTAAAAATATTGCTCCATTGTATTTATGGTTTTCATGTGGATGAGTTCACCGATCATAAGAGTCTTAAATATATGTTAACTCAGAGTGTCATTAATCTAATTAAACAAAGACAATGTTGGAGTTACTCAAGGATTATGACATGAGTTTTCTTTACCGCCCAGGTAAGACTAACGTTGGTGTTGATGCTTTAGAGTATCAAAGTATGTTCTATGTTCCAAGGTTTTGTGAACACCAATTGAGAATCATTTAGGGAGCTCATAGCTCTAATGTTTAGTTCATCTGGGTTTCATAAATATGTATCGCGATTTGAGAGAAGTGTATTTGTTGAATAGTATGAAGAAAGGAATAGCAGAGGTTGTTGCTATGTGTATGAAATGCCAACATGTTAAAGTAAAGAACTAAAGGTCCGGTGGTTTTGCTCAAAATATAGAACTTCCTGAATGAAGCTGGGAGATGATTAATATCAATTTATCAGTATCTTTCCAAGGTCTCGCTAGCGACATGATTCTATATGGGTGATTATTGATTGAATGAAAAAATCAACCGCCTTTTTGTTGGTGAAGATTACCCACTCAGCGGAACATTATGCTATCTATCTACTAAAGAGGTGGTAAGAATTCATGGGGTTCAAGTCCCCATTTTTTAGAAAAGAGATGCACAATTTACTTTACGGTTTTGGAAGTCATTCGAAAATCGCTTGGGTTTAAAGGTGAACTTAAGTACTGCCTTTCATTCTCACACATATGGGCAACTAGGGAGCACTATTTAGCATTAGAGGACATGTTAAGGGATTGTGTGATTAAATTCAAAGGTAATTAGGAAGATCACCTACCTCATATTTAGTTTGCTTACGTGAATAATTACCACTTTAGCATCCAAAGGACCCCTTATGAAGGTCATTCTGAGAGAAGATATAGATATTCTATTAGATGGTTTAAAGTATGTGAAATAGGTTTGATAGGACAATGTTTTTGATCATGCTATGGAGAAGGTAAAAGTGATTCAAGAGATGTTGAAAATAGCACATAGTCATCAGAATGTTACACCTATGTTAGGAGAATGGAGTTAGAGTTTAAAGTAGCAGATTGTGTATACTTTAAAGTTTCACCTATGAAGGGTATGAGACTTTGTGAGAAGGGGAATCGTAGTCCCCGGTGTATTTGACCTTACAGAATATCAAAAAAGGGTTGGTAATGTAGGTTATGAGTTAAATCTACTACAAGAGTTAGTTGTGGTTTATCCGATATTTCATATCTCCATGTTTAGAAGTGCATTGGTGATCCTTCATTGATCATACGAACTAAAAATATTGGGATCAAGAATAGTTTATCTCATGAGGAGATTTTGTTCACATTGTAAATCGCCAAGTTCATAAGTTGAAGACTAACGAAGTAACATAAATCAAATTCCTTTAGAGTAATCAGTTTGTTGAGAAAGATACTTGGCAAGGTGAGGAAGATATGAACAAAATGTATCCATATCTCATCGAAACCATAGAACCTCCCGATTATGGTAATAATTCTATTTTTAGTACTCTATATTTATATAATTAATGCGTTTAATTTGCTTGTTGGGTGTTTGAACTATGTGGTTGACATTACATGATTAGCCTAGTAAGATTAATATCATCGAGGAAGAATGTTCCCAAAGCGGAGATATTGTAACAACCCCTAACTATATAGAAGTTAAAGAAATGGAAATAGTCATTTTTTCAAGGAAAATAAAAACATGGAAATTTGTTAAATGTATTAATTTGGATTTTTGATCAACTTTAAATGACCATAACTCCTAGATTAGGATGAGTTAGGTGTGTTTTAAGATATTGTAGGAAATGTCTTGGAGAAAACTTTCCAACACTTTCCAACACTGCTGAGATTTTGAGATTCTAAGTTAGTATGAGTGAGATATGCTCATTCTAAGTTGGGTTGTTCATACAGGAAAAGTAAAATCCGGATTCGGAAAGGGTAGTATGTTCTTTTCCTTACCAAATTAATTTAATTCATTATAGTGAACTAATTAAGGTTCAAATACTGAATTCAATCAGTTTAGAAAAATTGTAAATCCATGCTATGGCTTGGAGAAAAGGCAAGATTCATCAAGAACATTCAAGTTTGATTGTAGATTTCGCCAATGATTCAATCCTACAAGGTAGGTGAAATAACACAGAGTTAGATTAGTTCACCCACTCACAAAGCATGGTTAATTTTCCATAATTTTATCCTAAAAAGAATAAGAAATTCATGTTCTTTATAGTTGTTATTGAATATGAGTTGGGTTTAAGAAGTTTCTTCATATCAAAATGTTGTTTCCTTGAGTTGTTTGAGTTAGATGTCGTGTATATTCCTTGGGTATATGATTCTAAAGTGAATTTTTTAAAAGGAATCAGAATTAATTGATTTAGGATCAGAAAACAAATTGAAAAGTTTGTTTGACACATATGGGGATGGTCTGGCACGACGCCCCCCATCTGCACAAGAGAGGATGGGGCGCGCAATTGCTGTGCACCAAAAGGATACCAAGTAAGTAAGGGCTGGCGCGGCGTGCCAGGGAAGTGCCAAAAGCGCAGTTTTCACCAGTGTTTTGTCAATCAATCTGTGTAAGTCCTTCTAATTCTTTTTTAACACTTTTCATTGATTATAACTACTCTAAATGACTTCTAAACACCATGAAATCATCCACAAACTTGAATTATAACATTGAATTTATAAATTCAAATTCAAGGAAAGTTAAGATCCTACACTAGGATATTCTTAGTATCTTTTCAAATGCTTTTTAACTTTGTTTTATAAGTTAAAGTTAAAGTTGAGTAAGGATTGAAGTTCATTTCTTCAAGAATATGTGGGACCATGTATCCCTATATTGTTTAAAATGTTTTCTAATTTTAAAAAGGAAGGAAACCTTGATTTCCAAAAATGATTTATTCTAGTTTTCATAAAAGAGTAAAGTATGTTCTAATGAACTAAGAGATGAAACTTTGATTTTGAAGATAGACTTCAAGCTATGTTTTGTGCAAGTATCTCAAATCACATAAAGAAGTATTTTTTAACCATAAGATTTAGTATTATATTTTGGGATTAGTATTGAGCACTGATATGAGGTAGATTTCAAACAACTCACAACCTCCATAAACCCATGTAGCCACCATGGATAGAGAAGGATAATTTTTTTTAGATGATTCATTAAATGATTTTTAGCATAGACCAGTGGATCCACTTAGTAGTTCAGGTTCTATACCCTCCTCAAGGTATAGGACAACCTTGGCAGCCTGAGCAAAAAACATTTTATAATTACAATAGCTCGTACGTAATGGTCACCGATTACAGAAGTAATTGTATTCTTATATACACTGTTTATTGTATTTTTTCATACATTTTAGCAGTATATGTATCTTTGCCTTCACAAAGAGTTGGCATTATGTTTCTAAACAACTTTTCTTTATATTGCACTTGTTTCAAACTACTTTACATTGAAATGGGTTCTTTAATGTAGAGTTGATTTGAGGAAGGTAAGTTTCTAAATTTCTATCAAGCTTATATCTTGTTTTAGAATTCCCCTGCATACTTGTACATTTAATGAACTGATCCATTTGACTGGCATCTTATTATAATGTAGAAGAAGGTAACTAGGATCAACATCCAGCGCATCGTTGATCCAATTTAACATTCAGAGGTCAGTTGGTAAGCCTATTTGATTTGCAGATGGCTCCTTTGTTATATTTTTTTTTTTGGTATTTCATTTGTTAGGAGGATCAAGGGTATTGTCCTGGCATCCATCTTAGTTGTTTTAGAGGCTTCCTAGTAAGTTAGATGTTACTTCTTTAATCTTTTCATTGTGATTGTATTATGTCGAGACATGAGTTTGCCTTAATTGTCAGTTGAATGTTCTTCTATACCATTCAAGTTTAGTACAAAGATTTATCTTTGTTGAGTTACATTTTTGGTTGCAAAACTTTCGCTTAGGACCAACAATGGTTCTCGAGTACCAGTCATGCCAGAGGTGTAGACTCGGGGCATGACACGAACACATGAAAAATAAAAGTCATTTAATTAATTAAGCTAGGTCGCACACTTGTATTGAAGATTTGATTAGTAAGTATATACGTTCATTTAATAAATACGTGTCTCATAAATGTAACAAAACTTTGGTCAAAGAGATGTTTAATTAAATAAGAAGATGGAGAGGTTTAAGAATCAAGATCCTATGAAATTAACGATGAAACAACAACTGTATAATGGTTAATTGTAACACTTTGAAAATTGAAAATTGATAGAATGTCAAAAATGTTACTCGTACAATTCTACTAAACCAATCGATGGTTCGTAGGAAGTTCTATGGGTTATAGACTAGTCTTCTAGCAAGTGTAAAGGAGTAAATTAATGTTTCAATGAACCGTCGAATAGATAGGTATGGATGTTTTTATCTACGAAAGACACAGAAGGGAAATGGTGAAAACGCAAGCCAAGAGGGCGACAAAAAGGAGCAGTTGGCCCATTGCCTATCTAGTAAGTAAGGAAACCTTTTTCGTTGAGGGGCTCTAAAACTATGAGAACGTATAAATGAAATATTTGAAAGAAGGAAAAGGAGTTCTGGAATTTTTGAGAATTCCCTCATAATCTAGTCATGGGGTTTTTAACCTCAACATTCAAAATACTGTTTTTGGTATTTCTGATTAGGGATTTAGGTTGGTTTTCATTTTGAACACAATTTGAGCATTTTGAAGTCTTGTGAGATGTTATCCAACCTGATGGAAAACACAGTTGGGAACTATTTCATGCTCTCTATTTTGTGTGGTTAAAACCTTGTTCTTGGGTCTATGATTATGTGATTGCATGTTTTCACTAGCTTATAGGTGTTAGTATTTACTGATTTTATTGTTGATTTGAAGTGGGTTCAATTGAAAATTGAGTTTTAATTGATGAATAGTAGTGGCAAATACAACACTAGTTTAGCATTATAAGCTTGTTTGAGAAAAAGGTTTAGGATTAAAACTACTAAATGATGGTTGTTGTGGTCTGGTTATTGTGGACATAGCTTGAGAAAGTGGGTTTGAATTCAATCCTACCAATCTAGCTTGAAAATGGATTTATTGAGGTATTTATTTGTTTCCATGTGTTGGTCTTGTAGAGGTTAGATATTTTCTATTCATATTGTACAACATGTACAATAGAACACCAATTGGTTGTTGACATCAAAGCAAGTTTTCTATCGAATTGGAATTAGACAAATACACCAAGTTCATATAGGCTCTAAAAAAAACTTACCTAAAACTATCCACAATTAACATGAGTTGTTGATACTAAATATAGAAATGATTCATTGTTTCAAAAATTTGACAAAAATAAAATTGAGTCATATAAATTAAGATAAAAAAAAGTATTTATTACTTATGAGTCTACTCAAAAGATCGGGAATACTTTGTTAGTTTTTTTTGAGTAGATGGTCCTTTTATGCAATATTACCAAACCAGAATATTGAGATCTTTAGTATTTATTATGAATTTGTCCCCATATTTGTGCTTAATACTACTCTTAAAATATACTCAAACTATTTCTATGTGATTTGATGTTACTACTAAAATAGCTTATCTCTTAAATGAGATGGAACTCAAAACTACTCATCCAAACTGGTTTGGAAATCGTTGCTTCCTCTCAACTTAAATGTGAAAATATTTTCTCTTTGAGAGTAATTAGTCGCGATATTTTATTTTTTTAAAATGAAATGAACTCGTCTCTATTCTTCCTCAATGCAATGCTTAAGTCTTTAAAACAAGCTTAAAATGATTGTAAAAGACTTTGAAAAGATTCTAAGAATTCTCTTTGACTTGACTCTTAGTTATACCTTGAATTTGATTTTTAGACATATTTTAGAGTGTAAAAATTAACTAGAAAACATGAGTACAATTTGAGGGAGCCCATACGGAATGAAAGGGCAAGGGTAGAAAACCTGCCGACCCTGGCGCTCTGAGTGGCGCTGGGCGCCAAAGGTTAACTTGTTGATTCTGGGTTGGAGCCCTGCTTGGCACCGTGCCCTAGAGACTAAAACACAAATCCCAAAGTGGGGCGCTCTAAGTGGCGTGGCTCCCCACAACCCTGCCCAAAAACATTTATTTTTTCTCTTTTTCAACTATAAATCCTTTAGATTCGATTAGTTTTCCCCTAAATTATTAGATTCAAACACACAAACAAAGTATATGAGAATCCACTCGAAAGAACATCAAACATCATGAATTTAACTCAAGAACTTAAACTATCCAGAACCCAATAAAATCATTAACAAAATCTATTAATAACTCACTTCTATACTTTCAAGAACATAATTTCGAGGAATTAAATCATGATTTGTACGTTGGTGCATGAACCCAACGCTATGTTAACTCACATACTTTGTAGGGATTAACACTTGGCGAAATCCCAAGTAAAAACCTCAAGAACGATGACGAACCTTGACTTTTCTCCTTTTTTTTCTCTTCTCAAAACCCTAACTTAGTTTTATGAAGGTAAACAAAAAAATAGTTTAGACTCCTATTTAATTACAACAAAATAATTTAATGAAGTGAGTAGTGAAAATACAATAACCACCTTTCTAAAATCTGATTTTGACTTTCCTTATTTAGACAACCCGACTTGAAATAAGCATATCTCCTTCATAAGAATTCAAAAATGAGCAAACTTAGTGGCATAGGAAAGATCAATAGAATATCTTTCCTAAGGTATCTTGTGTTCCACCTAACTCATTCTATTATAGGACTTATGATCGTTTGATGTTGACTCAAACCACATACGTAGCTGAATTTATCAAATGTCTAGGTGTTGCATAAATATGCCATAAATTTGTGCCTGAAACACCAAAATATTGCTAATGTTCCTGCTTGGTGATATCCGGCTGCATACAATGGACACCCATATTCTTACCTTGGCAGTTAAATCAATTAAGCTAGCTCATACAATTGTATTTAAAATTTGATTAATAAGTATATAAGTTCATTTAATACACACGTGTCTCGTACATGCAACAACAAAATTTGGTCAAAGATATGTTGAATTAAATAAGGGGATGGAGAGGTTTAAGCAATAAGAGATTATGATATTATCAATGATCTAAAACTATAAAATGGTTTATTGTAGCACCTTCAAATTTGTAAAAGGGAAAGAAGATAAAAAAGGATACTGGTAAAGTTTACAAGACCAATCTATGGTTTGTAGGAAATTCATGTTTTGTAGACCTGTCTCGTAGGAATTGGAAACGAGGAGATTAGTGTTTCGGGGCGACCAAATGGATCGGTGATGGATGTTTTGATCACCTAAAGTATATAAGGAAAATTGTGAAATGCCAAGACAAGTAGGCGATTAAAAGGAGCTCTTGGCGCATCGCCAATCTGGTCAGCGAAGCCCAACTTATTTCATCGAGTGGATTTGAAGTGGAGAATACGAGAACATGTAAATGAACTTTTTAAAGAAGAAAATAAGTTTTGGAATTTTTGAAAGTTCCCTCATAATCTAGTCCTGGGCTTTTTATACCTCAAAAGGACTAAAAAAATTAGGTTTTGTTTGGATTTTGAACTCATTTGGAGCATTTTGAAGACTTGGGATCTGTTATCCAAGATGAAGAAAAACGTAGTTGGTAACTATTTCTTGTTGTTTATTTTGTGTGTCTAGAACCTCCTCTCTTGGCGGTGTGATATGTGATTGAATGTTTCAATTCGCTTATGGGTGTCTCTATTTACTTATTTTATTGTTTATTTGAAGTGGGTCCAGTTGATAGTTGAGTTTTTAATTGATGAATTGTAGTGGCACATACAATTCTAGTTTAGCATTCTTAGCTTGCTTGAGAAATTGGTTTTAAGATTAAAACTATTAATTGATAATTATAGTGGTTGGGTTATTGTGGACTAGCTTGAGAAAGCGAGTCCAATCTAGCTTTAAAAAGTGGATTGATTATGGTATTGAGTTGTTTACATGTGTTGGGCTTGTAGAGGTTAGATACTTTCTATTTATATTGTACAACATGTACAATAGAACATCAATTTGTTTCCAGTAAGATTTGACACCAAGCAAGTTTGTTGTGGAATTGGAATTTGACAAATACACCAAGTTCATATAGGTCCAAAAAAAAACTAATTGGAAACTATTCACATTATACATGAGTTGTGGGTACTAAATATAGAAATAAGTGATTCTTTCTAAGACTGACTAAAATAAAAAAATTGAGTCATATAAATTGGGATAAAGAAAGTATTTATTACTAGTGAGTCTGCCAAAAAAGATCTGGAATACTCTGAGTGGCGCGGCGCCCCAAACCCATCCTAGAACATGATTTTCTTGCTCGTTTTTCAACTGTTATCTCTTTATATTTGATAAGTTTCTTCTTTGAACGGTCAGATTAAATTACACAACAAATGTATATGATAATCCACTCAAATAGAATCAAAATTCATGAATTTAACTCAATACTTTCTCAACAAGTTTGTCATGCCCCGAGCCTACACACTGGACGTGGATGGAACCCAATGACCATTGTTTTCCTTGAGAAAATTCTTGCTTTGGTTCAATTAACTCAGTGGATGACTTAAACTCAAGAGATACCTCAAGAAATAACTTTAAATCTTATACGTAGCCAAAATAGAAACTTCAATTCTTATCGTTTACAAATGAAATGAAAAACTAAGGAAAACTAACATTCTCTGTCGATGAAGACTTTATAATAAAGAGGGATGTTAAGACAAGATCCCAAATCATCCTAACAACAAAAAAGTGAAAGAAAATAACTAAATGATAAAGATGTCCTCCATAATGAAGGGACACTTACCAAAAAATTCTGAGTTTCTCGCTGGATAAACGGTGCACCAAATGTCAATTCTTGTTACCTGCGTCTACATCATGATACGATGAAGAGTAACTGTCATGAGTAGATTCAATGTATGAGTATATGAGTTGGATTTCTAAAAAACACAGGCTTGAAAAAGATTATGACATAAACACTTACCTTGGATCTTCTCAACTCATGAATACTTTATTAAACTCATTTCAACATTAGGCAATTTAAAACCAAGTGCATAATAAAGATAAGTTGTTTAAAACCATGATATAAACATTCTGTGTATAAAAAGATACCAAAATAACTCTGCGATATATGTGAAAATACAAAATAATTTATGTCAATTCATAGTCATTATAAAAGACATATCATGCTTCCTCTCAAACTATACTTGTCAAATGCAGTGATGAAGTCTCAAACCCTGTGGGAGTTTCTCTTATAAACAACCATCACTTAATAGCTAAAACGATGATATAATGTTACTCGGCCCACGATGCCCGGTCCTTCTAACCTTGCGAGAGTATATGACCTGAACTGCCTAATAGATCAACTATTCTATGGTGAAAATAATTTATCTAAAAAGTATTACCCTTTTCTACCCATGATGGCTACATTGATTTCATGGAGACTTGAGTGAATACGAAACTGGCATCCCCACATCAGTGCTCAATACTACTCCAAAAATATACTTATCTTATATGATTTAAGAACAACATTTAATGTGATTTGAGATTAGTTCTCTTAAACATAGCTCAAAGACTATCTTGGAAAACTTAGTTTTCCTTCTTGCTTTATTTTATAAAGCTATAACTCTTTTATGAAAATAACCCTAAGGCTCTTTGTAAAACTTAGTTTCTTTACTTGTTTAAATGTGAAAACTCTTTAAGCTCTTCCAGAATACTTAGTCCCTATATACTTTTGAAGAAATGAACTTCAACATTACTCTTTACTCTTTATTTGGCTTGAAACTTTAGTCTTAAAACAACTATAAGGTAAATACTTAGTTGCCTTATATCTCTTTGAAGGAGGAACTTCAACTCTTTACTCTTTACTTAACTGAAAAATTGAGTCTTAAATCAAAATTAAAATGTTATTAAAGACCCTTGAGAACACTTAAGAACCTTACATTAGCATGATTCTTAACTTTTAGACTTGAATCTTATCTTCTTTGACTTCGATCTTAACTTTTCTTGAATTGTATTATGGATTTAAGGTTCATGATATCACGTTTATGGATGATTCCATAATTGTTAGATGTAACTTAGAGTATTAAATCAACTGGGAAACATAGGTACATCACTTAAAAACTAGATCGAAAATATGGGGAAAGAATGGGGTGAATTGGCATACTTGGGGATCTGAGAGGCGTGGGACACAAGGCCCCAAACATTCGAGATTATGTTGGGGCCTCTTGTTGGCATGCTGCCCAAAGGCCCTACGGACAGAGATTGTCTTGTGGGGCTATGGGAGGCATGTCACCCCAAGGCCCTACGGATAGGCGTTCTCATTTTTTCTCCTCCATTTTTCATTTCATAACCCTCTAAAACTCCATTTATCCAAACACTTAAGATCATTATGACCCTCAATACCCAATAAAGTTTAGTCAAACAAAATACTCAGAACCACGAATCAAATCAACCATAGGCATGCAATAAGTCAACCAAGAAGAATTCAACAATAATCTTTAAGAACTTCACTTTTTATTCATGTAAACAAATTAAAGTCTCTTAATTTAAACAAGTTGGTGTGTGGGTGAACTAAAACAAAAAATAAACATCTCACATACCCTAATAGGGATCATCCCCGACGAAATCCACAAGCCGAACTTAGACGATCTTAAACGTTCTTGCTTACTCTTCTTTTCTCTTGTATCAAAATTATAACTCCTTTGGTAAAAGTATAAACTGATATTATCAGTTTAGACCCTAAGATATTGCCAAAAATGAAATAAAATAAGAGGGTAAGCAAAAGAACGATACGCCCTCTAAAAATCTAAATTGGACTTTCCCCATTCCAATAGTCCAACTTCAGAAAGCATAACTCACTCATACGATACCAAAATCATGCAAACTTGGAGTCGTTATAAAGATATTTCCAAGGTATTTACAACAATAACAATACGTACCACTAACTCATCTCGAACTAGAAGTTATGACTGTTTGAAAATGGTCAAAACTTACTTTTTTTAACTTAGTCAATTTTCCAAATTTTTTATTCTTTCGAAAAAGAAATATTTCTAGATTTTAACCTCTTTTATAGTTGTATCTAGTTGTGAGATGTTACTATATCTCCCCCTTGGGAACATGCGTCCTAGAATAGGATTACTCTTACAAGGTTAAGGGTGTAAGATTTAGTTCAAACACCCAACATGCTCACTTATAACTTAACGGGTTCTAAGAATAAAATTAGAACTTTGATCTGCATTTTCTCCGGGTTCAAAGAAATGTGGATATATCTTCCTCCTATTCTCTTTAGCTTCTCCACAAACTGATTTTTCCATAGAACTTTGACTTGATGTATTTACGTTATTCTCAACTTATGAATTTGGAGATCTAGATTGTTAATCGGGACCTCCCCAGAAAACATTATTTTTGGTCCCAACATTTTCAGTTGATATTATAGGTGAAGTGTGTCCCAAGAACAACTTCAACATAGGGATGTTAGACACCGGATGGTCTATTGCTAACTCTTGTGATATCTCTAACTTACCATCTACATTACCAATCATTTAGGATATGTTGTTATGACCAATTTACTGGAAACTAGTCTTATCTTTATTATAATATCATAACACCATTCAAGAGTAAAACTTCCCAAGTTACTCAGTCATTTACCTCAAAACACCATATCCCCCTTGATCAAAAGACATCACTCTCTATGCTTATGAACCTTTGCCTTTAATTCAATCTAGATTAGGTCTTGATCGCCTTCCTCTAACACTAATGATAATTGAAATCCATTCATCACCACTACTCATCCTTTTGTGGAATTCATTAATCAAACTGCTAATTGTGCAAGTCGATGCACCTCCTTTGCTACCCAAAAACAATCTTCTTGTCCTGATATTAAGCTCTTTCTAACTAAACAGATGCCAAAAACTCTTGTGATTGATGAACGCTTCCATATGAACACCATAAAGATAATGACATCGTCTTTCAAAGATAATATTTCAACATCCAACTCTAAGTCATGTGTTAGGTAATTTTTCTCATGACTTTCAACTTTATAGAGGCATAGAATACAACTTTGCTATTCTGTATTAACACACAACTCAAACCAACTCTATATTCATCACAATACACAACAAAAAGTTGTGTACTATCCCATAAAGTCAAAACAGGGCATTAGTCATCTTCTCTTTCAATTCCTGAAAACCTTTCTCACAAGCTTCAAACCATTGAAACTTAAGTGTCTCCTACGTTATTTTATCAAATAAAACCCTTCTCTAGAACATCCTTTAACTGCTCTTTAAACTCTAGTGGTGCCATTTAATATGGCGGAATAGAGATAGGATGAGTATCGGAAAGAAGATCTATGCCGAAGTCTTTCTCATAGGAGGGACTCTGGGTAGATCATCAAGAAAAACTTCTAGAAACTCTTTTTACTAATAAAATGAAACACACAATATGAGGTATCTTAGTGCTTGAGTCACTAGGGACTAAGTGATAGACACACCCATTGGAAAATAACTTCTTTATCTTAAGGAATGAAATGGAATGACCTGTAGGTTCTGCTAAATTTCATTTCAACTGTTAACCAAGGAAAGCAATTCGTAGTAAAGACAAGACACGCTTGGACAAAAAAACATGTGCTGGAAACTGAAACTTGACTACTCAAGTGCTGAAATATATTAATGCATAATAGGCATGAAGTTAGTCCATACAAAGAATGGCAATTTAAATCTACAATGTGTACCTTAATTAAATAAGCTAGGGTATTCTTGTGATTTACAAAAAGGGACAATCACAATATACTCTCTCTGCTAGAATAGACTCACCAAAAGGTGCGGAAACACTGAATGGTTCACTAAGTTGCTCAAGAATAACATCAAAATTAATAGCCATTTATGGAGTTACAAAACATAAACTCACGCCTGGGTCTAGCAAAACATGAATAAAAAGTTAAAGACTTAAATTATTCCGGTGATAGCATTTGGTGAATCCTCTTGCCCAAGGCGATTTTTGATAGTATATCGTTGATTTGTTCCTCCACCTGTACCATTTTCTAGCATGTTCTTTGGACACTCTTTCATGAAGTGACCCTCTTGTCCACACTTTAAGCAACCTACCTGGCCCTGACATCACTTTCCTGGGTGGTTTCTACTAAACGTAGAACGTGCAAGAGCCCGGTTACCTCCTTGTGCCACACAACCATGAGACTATGCAGGTTTAGATCTAAAGTTGTACGAATTCTGGCTAGTATATTCTACCTTATTTCTAGGTAAAGTTCACTAGAAGATTATGGAGCAGTTCCCCTTATTCTTTTTGGAAAGATGATCGGTTAGCGTTACTTTTCTACTGCCTCGATCCTTTCCTGTCTTGGCCCTCTTTCTCGTGAACTTCTCTCTATCCCTAACCTTATAATTGTTGACTTGCTGTACATGGATCATAAACCTTGCTAGGTCCACATACCGTATAAGCATATCTGTCTTGCCTTCCTTTCTTGACAGACGAGACAACCCAGCAAGAAATAAATTCATCCTCTCTTATGCTAGCAACAATCTCCGGAATATAGCGGGAAAGTTGTGCGAACTTTAGACTATACTCATAAACACTCATAGACTCTGGATTAAGGATAAGAAACTCCATTATCTTTTCCTCTCGTAACTCACAAGGAAAGAAACGCCCCATAGAGCACTCTCAAACATATCCCAACTCACTACTAGCGCATCCTCCACCCTATTATTTTTCCATTGGTCGAACCAGATTCTAGAGACACCCTTCATTTGGTATGCATCTAGTTCCACAATCTCCACTTCAACAACATGCATTACATTATATACCCTCTTCATCTTCTTAATAAACTTCTGTGGATCCTCAGTGACACTTGAACCTGTTAAGTTTGAGTTATTCATTCTTAAGAGATCACGGATCCTTGAAGTACCAACCACTTCCTGTCAATTATATCATTGACCAATTTGATAGGTCGCAACTTGCCTTAACTTCTTGAATAGTCCCACAAAATTCAACATGGGTAACTTCTGCTCTAGGTTGCAGTTCAGGTGCATTAGGTAAATCTTGTAACTGATTCCATATTGCTACTAGATGGACTACCTCTTGCTGCTCATCGTGTAGTAATAGATCTATCGAAACACGCGTAGGCATGAATTAGGAAGAAAATTTTTAGTGATCAAACTCTAATGTACGAAATGAGTGCAAAAGAAATAAAGTAGTTTCGTATATGTTGCAGCCACCTAATTATTGATGTGGCGCGCTTCATACTGATAACTAGGACTCTAAAGAAACAACATGATAGACTCTCTAGGACTCTTGCACTCTGTGCTCTCATAACAAGTTTGTCACTCCCCGAGCCTGCACCGTAGATGTGGCCAACACACAATGACGATTGTTGGCCTTGAGTGAAAACTGTCCTGGCTTACATAACTAAGAACAAGCAACTCAATAAATAACTTTAAATGTGATACTTACCCAAAATGGCAATTCAAGTCTTATCATTTACAAATAAAATGAAAAGACTAAAGAAAACTAACATTGTCCATATATGAAGCCTCTAAAATGAACAACGATTTTAGGACAGGACTCCCAATCATCCTAACAAAACGAAAATAACTAAATTACAAAGATGTTCTCCGGAATAAAGGGCGGCTCACCAACTGACTTTATGTTGCTCACTAGATCAACGGTGCGCCATATACTGAACCAAATTACTTGAGCCTGCATCATGAAACGATGCAGGCCAACTGGCATCAGTAAATTGAATGTACAAGTATGCGAGTTGGATTGTTAAAACAACATAGGATTGAAAGAGATTATGAACGAAAAACATACCTTGGCTCTTCTCAACTCATTAATACTTAACTAAACACATTTCAATATTAAGCAATTTAAAGGAAGTACATAATAAAGACAAGTTGTTTAAAACCATGATTTAAACTCTATGCGTATAAAAAAATTCAAAGTAACTCGGATATATATGTAATATACAAAATATATATATTTATGTCCATTCATAGTCAAAGCAAAGGATATATCATGCTTCCTCTCATAGTCTATATGTGGAATGCATAGATGAAGTCTCATACCCCTATTCATACTAAGTTGAACCCCTTGAGGAAAAATAAAATTACAGTTGTGGAGTTTTCTCGAACCGACAAACATCACTTAATAGTTATAGTGATCATACAACGTTACTTGGTCGATGCTTTTTGGCTATTCTTACCATGCGAGAGTATTGGACCTGAACTGCCTACTGAATCCACTAGTCTATAGTGAAAAGGATTCATGTAAAAAGTATGATCCTTATAACCCATGATGCTCATGTAGTTTTCATGGAGACTTGAGTTAATATGAAACTCGCATCCCTGCATTGGTTCTCAATATAACTCAAAAACAACTTTTCCTGTGATTTGAGATTAGTTCTCAAAAACATAACTCAAAGTCTATCCTGGAATCTCAGTTTCCCTAATTGCTTCATTTTATAAAGTTATAGCTATTTTTCTGAAACTAACCCGAAGGCTCTTCGGAAAATTTGGTTTTTTCTTACTTGTTTAAATGTGAACGAATATTAAATGTCTTTGGGACAACTACTTACTCCCCATATACATTCGAAGAAATGAACTTCAACTTTACTCTTTACTCTTTACTTTTTACTCTTTACTCAGATTGAAACATGACTTTTAAATCAACGGAAGAACTTCAACTATTTACTCTTTACTTAACTTGAAACATGAGTCTTAAAACAACTTTTTGAGAAATTCTTAGTTCCCTTATATTTCTTTAAAGGAAGAACTTCAAATATGTACTTTTTACTTAACTTTAAACTTGAGTCTTAAAACAAAGTTAAAACGTTGTTACAGACCCTTGAGAACTTTTAAGATTTTTACGTTTAGTTGCTTCTTAACTTTTACACTTGGCTCTTAAATTTTTTGACTTTCATCATAACTTTCGTTGAATGGGATTATGGATTCAAGGTTCATCATATCATATTTATGGATGATTTCATGATGTTTAGATGTACCTTAGAGTGTTAGAATCAAATATGAAACATAGGTACATTCACTTAGAAACTAGCTTGGAAAGATGAGGGTAGAATTGGGTGAATTGGTATCCTTATGCTCTGAGAGGCGTAGGGTGCAAGGCGACAATCTTCAGAGGACAAATTGGGGCACTCTGGCAGACGCGCCACCCCAAGTCCCTAAAGATTTTCCTATGAGGCTATGGGATGTGTGGCGCCCCAAGGCCCAATAGATAGGCGTTCTCGAGTTTCCTCCTCGTTTTTCATCTCTAAACCCTCTAAACTTCCATGGTTCTTTACTTAAACTCTTAGGATAATTAGTAACCTAAATACCAATAGATTTCACTCTAAAAAGAAACTCAAAAGATGAATCAAATCAACGTTAGGCATTCAACAACTTAACCAATAAGAATTCAAAAATATTCTTCAAGAACTTAACTTTTTATCACTTAATCAAATCCAAATATATGAATTTAAAAGTTTGTGTGTGGGTGAACTCCCCAACATGACAACATATCGCATACCTTAATATGGATCAGCCCTAATGAATACCACAAGCCGAACTTCGACGATCTTGAACGTTCTTGATTCCTTTCTCTTTTCTTCTCTTTTTTTCTTGTCTCAAACCCCGAAATCTTTCGATAAATCTATAAACTCAACCATATCACTTTATACCCTAAGAATATTACCAAAAAGAAATAAAAAAAGTGTAAGTAAAAGACCAAAATCCCCTTTGTATATCCGCATGGACTTTCCTTATTCCAAAGCCCAACTTCCCAAAAGCATTGCTCACTCATACGATATCAAAATCCTACAAATTTTCCAAAATTTTTAATACTTTCAAAAAATGAATATTTCCAGATTTTAACTCTTTACTACTTGTTTCTAGTTTGAGATTTTACAAACTTAAAAAATCAAGAACCCAATAGAACTTCAATAAAATCCACCAAGAAATCAATTTGTATACTTTCAAGAGCATAATTCAATGATTTTAATTATTATTGACGCGTGGGTTAAAAAACCCGAGACTATGTGATCTCACATCCCTCGTAGGGATTAACCCTTGGTGAAATCACAATCAAGAACGATGATGAAACTTGACTTTTCTCTTCTTTCAAAACCCTAAATTAATTTTATGTAGCGTAAACTCAACCAAACAAGTTTAGACCCCAACTTAATTACCAAAAACGAAATTAATTAATTGAATAGTGAAAAACCATACTACCAATCTAAAATCAAGTTTTCACTTTGTTATCTAGACAACCCGACTTCTTATGGGCATATCTCCTTCATACGAAGTCGAAAGGAGAAACTCGGCGGCGTTGAAAAGATACATAGACGATCTTAACTCGTCATAATTTCAAAATTTGATTATTTCCAAAAAAAATTTCTTTATATTTCTAATCTTTCAGATAGCGAGAGGTTTGATAAATATGCACAAACTTTTTCTTGCAACACCAAAATATTGCTAGTGTTCCCACACGGGAATATGCGGCTGTATACAATGGACATCCATACTTGACTTGGCAATCAAAATTAGACAATAAAATTCTAGCCTTTGTGACAGCCCACGTTTTTCATAGTCATAGATTGATACTAGACGAGAAAACGATTCACAATATTTAGCCTTAAAAACCTCAATGTAATGATCTAGAAGCCCATTTATTGCATTGGTCACTTCTGTTGATTATTGAAAACCTTACCCCGAATGGTGAAGAACCTCGTTGACATGTTGGTCTCCTGAGGTTGGCATAACAGCCCCGCACATATTGATGATGTGACTTGCATGGTTTTGGAAGAAACTAAATAAACTCAAATTCTCTAACAATTGGTAGAAGTTTGGAAGAATCTCAACCACCTTGTAAAATTCAATGGCCCTCTGGAGGAGTATCTTCTCTTGACTAGAACAAAATAATAGTTCTCTTAAGCTTGGAGAGAGACAATGAGATATATGTCATATTCGACCACAACTTCCTCTTCAATTTTTGTGACATTTTGACTTTTTATGAAATCCAAAAATTTAAATAACATGAAACTATAAGATTCATATTTTAAAGCAATGCTATTTTATTGATAAATCAATTCGGGAACAAAATAGGCCTGCTGAAAATTTTGAAAACCTGTAGAGCTTTGTCGCTGATCTCGCAAAATCAAGGTCCTGTTCTCCTCAGAAAAGTGACTAGGAGGTTGCTTACGTGGAAATTGCAAAGGGGAAGAGGGATTATTAAGTGGAGATTATGTCATGGCGTGGTCACTTTTGGGGCCAGTCGCCTCCTTCAACACGAAAAACCGATTTCTACTTACAAATTGACAAAAAAAAAATCATCCCCAATAGTTCTAATCTAACAAAAAAATCATCCCCAATAGTTCTAATCTAGCAAAACAAGTAATTGAAAAACTCAATCATTTCAATTCTAAAAGCATCACAAATCATTCTTGAGTTTTCATGGACATTTTATCAAACACGTGGTGCACAATCTGTTTAGCATCAATTTTATCATAAAATGGGTACATAAGACTTCCTCAATGCAATAATCTGCCCACAGACATGTATTCAATAATTAACAATCAAACTTTGGCCAACATTGTGAAGTTACTACCTATAAAATACCCTCAACTTTTAAAACAAGGTAACACAACTTTAAGAACTAATTTTTCGAGAGAGTAAGAGTGAACGAGGCATACTGATTTTTCTTTTACAATGAAACCAAGAATTGAGAAATCTATTTAATACAAGTCAAGAGGATATCAAGAAGTTGGACCCTTTATATTTTTGTTTGAACTATATAAATTACCCTCCAGCACTTTTAACTCCTTACATTTGCTTAAGCGTCATATTGGTAACTTTTGGTACCCCTCAATATGATTGGAGTTCACTTTTGCAAGTGACTCCTCTGAAGGGATCTTTATTTTGCAAGAGGTTCCTTTTTGGGTACATCACTTAATTTATTTCATTTCGTTTTAGTGACATCAGAAGCTTTTTTCAGTAGAGTGCTCAGTATCCGTGTCAGTGAGCTGGGGGTCTATTTGGCTATCTGCCTAATCTCATTAAGCGAACTGGGGCACCCAATATTTTTTCCAAGTCATATTTTGAGGGTATTTTTAGCACCGGACATCATTTCATCCAAGACCCGTTACTCAAAACTTATTCATAGTAACTACAAACACTCTAAAATAACCCTTTGTGTTTCTTCTTCGAGGCAGTGAACCTTCTACCCAACTTTAGATAATTTTCACTTTGAAGAGACCGTGGAGTGCATGAGAGTATCAAGAGTTCCACTTGATCTCTACACTTAGAAGATTTGAATTATTACCCAACTTTGCATCATTCTTCCATATTAGATCCTTCGGAAAGAGTGCGAATGAGAGAGTCACTAGGACACTTGAGCATTGAATTTCATGAGTATTGGCCCTCAATTGAGTGATACTCTTGATTCTGCACGAACTAAAGTTTTCAGGGATGATCTTTTTGTATTTTCATTCAACTTTAATAACATTTCATTCATCCCAAATTCATGGATTGTTATTGATTTGAATTGGTTGCACAAGCTCAAGATATCTTACATATCCACCACAATTCCTTTTTGTGTTCTCATATTGGCTTCCAAGGTTAAAATCTCAAACTCGAGTTGAAACTGTGTCATAACACCAAGTAAGGTGAGAGTAGTGAGACTCTTCTTCGGTCTTTCCAGCCATAGGATAAAGAGGAGCTTCTACCCCTGCGGTTTTCCTCACCTATGCCCTGCGGATTGTGAGTCCAACCCCGCACTGGTCTAGGTGCATGTTGATATCTTTCCTTCTCTTGAGAAAGAAGGTGTAGGGATTTCTTACCCCAATAAGATTTTCATCCACAAACTTAAGCCTAGATTGACTTATCACATTCGTTTCACCACATGTCCATGAGTCGTATAGGAAATACCACTCCTAAATATAGGATGATAATAAAAAAATACAGAAACAAAATAAAAGAGAGTAAAGATAAGTATTCACAATCACGGTAGGATAAATTCTGAATCAATTCAATACTTCTAATTGTTCACTATAAAAGATGCCATTTTAATAACATTTAAATTACCTTAAAAATAATTTAGGGGTGATGATTGTGTGCTCATTAGTAGTAAACATAATGGGTAGGTTGGGTCGTCTTTAATGACACAATCTTCATTTGATTTCATAGTATCATTTAATAAAATCTCCTTTCGATCTCATATATGTGAATCACAAATTTACCCATCATCTTACAAAATCTATCTTTCGATTAGATTTGGGAAAAAAGATCAGAACCATAATTCACCATCAAAAAAATAATAGAAATCAAACCTAAATTGCATACATTAAACTACTACGCAGTTAATTGATATTTTCGAGCATTATACGATAATTGAGAATAGGACTGGGTTTGCAATGTTAACGCATGAATTAGCCCATGCTAATTAGCCTAAATCCATTTTTAATTTTAAGAGTTGTGATTTTTTCCACAGAGTTGTGACTATTACGATAAGGTGCGATGACTGGTAGGGTCCTGACTTTTGAAGGATTGTAACTTCTATGAAAAGACACAATAAGCTCTTTATCATACTACTCTTTGTTGGATCTAAAAAGGAGGATTTCCCTCATATTATTACACTATGAATTTTATCAATTTCTATCCTCTTCTTAAGAAAAACTCTAGTGTGATTTGTAGTTCTTTAGTAAGTTTGAAGTTTTGTGGATTGGGGACATGCACCAACCTAATTGGATATTAAATTAATATAAATACCCCAACTCATAACACTTATTATAGTACATTATACAAATATTTATATTATTTTATAGTAGAAAATCTGCATTACAATAATAACTAAGCAACGAATTATCAGTGAAGATGGAGAAAATATACTTAAGAGGTGTAATTAAGAGATTTTAAGAGTGACATTTTTTAGTTTTACACATCACAATTGATTTTGAAAGGACAAAAAAGATAAATGTACTTGAAATCCATAGAGAGGTGACACATTACACATGATTTTAAAAGGAGCAAAAAGATAAATGTAATCGGATGCCATAGAGAGGTGACACATCACTTTATCTATATCTAAGATATTAATTATAAATAGATATATTTTTTTCGGTGATATTATTTCACAGCCTTAAGTATGCCTTTACTTA
Organism: Solanum peruvianum; assembly: GCA_027705065.1. NCBI lineage: Eukaryota > Viridiplantae > Streptophyta > Magnoliopsida > Solanales > Solanaceae > Solanum > Solanum peruvianum. Next base: position 22,655,513 of record JAKWJD010001759.1, read on the forward strand.
GTAATCACAAAATAGTTTACAAACACCCAAATTAAAAATACTCAAATTATCATTATATGAAAATTTGATACCTTTTAAAGCATAAGATTGTGACTTTTTCAATAAGTTGTGATTTTTCCAAAGGGTTGTGACATTTTCTATGAGTTGTGACTTTTCCAAAGGGCTGTGATTTTTTCAAAGGGTTGTGATTTTTGGGTTGTTACTTTTCCTATTAATTGTTATTCTTCCCATAAGAATAATAACTTCCAAAGGTTGTGACTTTTCTGTTAAAAAAAATTAGCACGATTCATACTTCTATTGGTTAGTTATAAATAGACAAATTTTGTCTCATTTTAATCTATAATTTGCATAACTTTTCTACTCTTCTCCTTCTTAAAAATCTTAAGTGTTATTATAAACAATTGATTAAGTTTGAAGTATAATGAAATTTGAAATTGAGTTACCGCATTAGAAAGAGTTGGTGAAAAGTTGTTGTAGCAAACATTCATCAATTGTAACACCCTAGAAATTTTTCGAACTAAGACTCGAACCGTTCATCGTAGTGAGTGAGATTTTACCAAAGAAATAAAAATTTCTTAAGTATTAAGATCAGTTCACTAGATTTACCACCAAGAGTTCCAAAAAGAACTACATGGAAATAGCAAAATCTGAAATTTTGGGAGTTAAACTAAGTATGAGTTTTGGGTCAACTTCAAATGATCGTAACTCAAGTAGTACATGATGATTTAGGTATTCTACAAGATACCATAGAAAATATCTTTTGATTAAATTTTTTGACGCCGCTATGTTTGATAATTTTGAAGTTCAGATGAGTTACATATGACATTTGAAGTTCGGTTGTGCAGTTAAGAAAAGTTAGCCGAAAATAGTGAGGGATATTTGGTCCTTTCCTTAACCAAATAGATTTCATTAGTTTTTAGTAATATTTTATGTGTCTAATACTTTTGGGTTCAGTTTTGTGTGTAGACCCCAAGTTCACAAGTGATCTGGAATGTTTATCTAATCAAAGAATGGTATACATTTTAAATCATGAGGTACATTAGAGCTGAAGCAAGATAATTAGTAAATTCTCAAATATCCTCTATCAAAAAGCATGCATATTGACGGAGAGGAGCTTGGTATTCCCTCTTGTTATATAGTATAAAAAGTAATATACAAACAAACTAGGGAAAACATTGTTTGCATTATTATAATCAAACTATCTCATAGTAAAATTATTATATAAAATGTTGAATAAACTTTCAAAGTTTAGGTTTTTTGCAGCTGAATAAATGGTTCTAGCATAACTTTGAATTGTTACACGAAACCTGGTGTCTATTTTGTATCATATTTTCTTGTAGTATGTATCATTGGTTAGCTTATTAGCTATTGCTTAATTACTATTTTTATTAATATAATAAAACTCTAAATAATTTTACCCATTTATTAAATTTTGAAAAAAAAATTAACCAAATATCTATTGAATAAGTTTATATATCATTGGATTTGCATTAAAAGAAACTTTTAAATTAGAACTAGTTTTGTCACGCCCCGAGTTTACATCCTGAATTGTGGCCATCACTCGATGACCATGGTTGGCCTTGAGCGGATCCTTGGTCTGGATTACTTAACTCAGCGAAAGACAATGATTAATAACTATAAAGATAAAAACTCAATTGAAGTTATAAAGCATAGTAATTATGATGTTGTAAAGGCTTAAAACATTCAATTGAACAAAGGTGGCAACCCAAGTCTGATAAATAGAAGAAGATGAAAGACTTAAGGACTCAAATCTCGTTGTCTATCTTTTGAAGCCTCTAAAACTTTAAGGATGTTGAGACAGGACCCCACAACATCCAAATAAAGAAAGCACTGGAAATAAAAGGAGTCCTCTGAAATGTAAGGATGCTCACCAAATGATTATAGAGTGCTCAACTGGATCAATGGTGCGCGGTTGCGGATCCTCATTACCCTGCGTTTACGTCATGATACGATATAGGTCAACTGCCATTTGTACATTGAATGTAGAAGTATGCGACTGGATGCTAAAATTACTTAAGCTTGAAAAGTGTAAGAAGGAACAGTTACCTTGGCTCTACTAAACTCATAAATAATATAACTCAATATAACTGACTCATTTCCATATAAATCAATTTAAAAGGTAGTGCAATTTAAATGAAAAGTTGTTTTAAATCATGTTGTAAACTCTAAATTTATAAAACATACAATTAAATCTAATTTTAAAAAAAAATATAAAGATATAATATAAAATACATTTAGTTTCTTTGGGAGTTCTCTAACTGACAACCATCACTTAAGAGCTATAGTGATGATACAATGATCTACCTCACACTGCCAGCACATCTATACCCAGCCAAAGGTATAGGACCTGAACTTCCTAATGGATGCACTAGTCAACTGTGAAAAGGTTTCATCTAAAAAGTATGACTCTTTTCTACCCATGGTGGCTACATGATTTATGGGGATGTGAGTTGTTTGACTCTCCCGCCTATCGGTGCTCAATGCTACTCTAAAAATATACCCGCTCTTATGTTTAAAAAACACACTTCTTCTGTGATTTGAGATTAGTGCTCAAACATAGCTCAAAGGCTACCATGGAAATCTCAGTTTCCCTGCATTTTCATTTAGAAACTTATTACTCTTTAACTGAAAACTAGCCCGAAGGCTCTTTAGAAATATCAGTTTCCATTCCTTTTTAAAATGTTAAAATTATTTTCATACTTATTTGGAATATTTAGTCCCCATATATTTCTTTGAAGAAAAGACTTCTCTTGCTCTAAACTGAACTCAATCTTAAGTCTTAAAACGACATTTAATACATTTTTGAATGACTTATGACACTTGAAATAAACTTCGTCTTCTTATATTTACTCTTTACTCAACATGATCCTCAATCCTAAAAACAAAGTTTAGATAAATTTGTAAAAGACTTCTTGAAAGGACTATAGAACTTTTTAGGCTTCGCCTCAAACTTCTCTTAAATTTGATGTTATGGATTCAAGATTGTAATTATGTTTCTAGACGATTTATTTATGATTAGAAGTCATTTAGAGTGTTTAGAATCATAAGTAGTGTTAAAACACTTTAGAAATGTTTAATTGGACTGAATTACAAAAATTGGGTAAAAAATGCTGATTTGGACGCATTCTGGGCGCCCCCCCGCTAGACCCATTAGTCCGAGTCTCCTGTTTGAAGCACTGGAGGCATGCCGCCCTAGACCCTCTGGTCCAGATGAGGCGCGCCGTTCTTGACCCTGCCCAGGTGACGCCTAACGGATTTTCGTCTCGTTTTTAGACCTTAAATCATTCTAATCCAATTTAATTTATTTCCTCAAATTCACCTTAGATCTATGTACCCAATCCATATATACAACGATCTAACCCAAAGACCAATACTATCTACCTCAAGAAATTCATAAACATCAATTCATGTTCAAGAACGAAAGCAATTCAAGAACAACATTCAAAATCCAATCTTTTATTAATGAAATCACACTGAATCAAATATGCTTTGCACGTAGTTGAACAAGCCCAACGTCTATGAAGAATCACATACCGTTTTAAGGATCACCCATCCACATGTTAACTTCAATGATCTTGGTGAATCTTGCCTTTTTTTCTTCTTCTCTTCTCTTCTCCATTCTCGTTAACCCTAACGTGAAAATTTCCAACTTCCAAACAGACTAAATTGAGTCTTGACCCTTACTAAACTCCTTAAAATAGATTAATTAATTGGGTAGTGAAAAGACTAAAGTACCCTTTAATATCCCAAAATTGGACATTTCATTAATCCAATAGCCCACCAACTTCCAACGGGCATAACTCACTCTTCTAAAAATGACAAAACTCACTTTAACTTACTAATATTTTACAGATTAACCAATACTTTCAAAAACCAGTATGTCCAAATTTTAAATTCATTTCTAGTTTTTCGAGTTGCAAGATGCTACATATTTTTCTTAGGAACATTCATCCTCGAATGAATGTACCCTAATAAGGTGTATGGTAACATTAAGCTTAAAAACCCAACATGAAAATGCAACAATAACATGTTTATCATATCTTAAAGAGTACTAAGAAGAAAAAATATTATTTTGGTCTGAATTTTCTCCGAATTTGAAGGGATGTGGATCTCTTCTCTTCATCTTCCTAAGTAGCTTGTTCTACACTTTGGTTCCTCCAAAGGACCTTGATTGATGCTTCTTCTTTGTCTTCAACTTGCAAACTTGGCAATCAAGTATCTTAACCGAAATCTCTTCATAAGATAGACTATTCTTGATCCCAATATTTTTAGTTGGAATGATCAATGAAGGATCTCACATGCACTTCTTCAACATAAAGATGTGAAACAACAAATGAACTAGGGTTAATTCTTGGGGTATCTCTAACTCATAAGCTATTTTCCCAATCCTCTTGGCTATGTGATAAGGTCCAATATACCGGGGACTGAGCTTTCCCTTATTTCCAAACTTATAATACCTTTAATGGGTGAAACTTTTAGGTATACCCGATCATCTTCTTCAAAATCTAATGGATTCCTCCTAACATCGGTGTAGAATTTTTGATGACTTTGTGTCGTTTTAAATCTCTCTGTAATCACCATTTCCTTACTCCGTAGCTTAATGAACTAAATCTTGTCCTATCAAACTTGCTTCACCAATTTAAATTAATCCAATAGGAGATATATATCTTCTCCCGTAAAGAGCTCATGAGGAGTCATTTGGATGATAGAATGGTAACTGTGTTTTGTAAGCAACTCAATGAGAGGTAGGTGATCATCCCAAATCCCTTTGAAATCTAATAATGCATGCCCTTAACATATCTTCTAATGTATGAATGATATTCTTGCTTGCCGGTTAGTCAGAGAATGAAAGGTATTACTTAAGTTCACTTTGAGCCGAAACATTTCTGAAAGTTCTTCCAGAATTATGCAGTAAATTATGCACATCTATTTGAAAAAAAAAAGAGATTGAAGCTCCATGAATCCTTACCACCTCTTGAATGTACAACTTAGCATAGTCCGTTGCTGAATGAGTAGTATATACGGGTAGTGAGATGATTTGTCAATCTCTCGAGTATCACCAAAATAGAATCATGTTGCTAGGGAGATCGGGTAAGCCTGTGATGAAATCCATAATAATCATCTCCCACTTCACTCTGGAAGTTATATTTTCTGAGCCAAACCTCCGCACTATTGGTGCTCAAATTTAACTTGTGGACACTTTGGGCACTTGGAAATAAATTTTTAGCAATACCCTTCTTCATACTATTCCACCAATATACTTCTCACAAATCATAGTGCAAAGTTGTGGAACCCGAATGAATTGAGTATATAGAGATATTGTCACGCTGTCACGACCCAAATCGGGGACGCGACTGGCACCCACATTTACCCTCCTATGTGAGCGAACCAACAAATCTAACCTTTAACATTTTAATACAATATCAACAAAGAAATGCGGAAGACTTAACTCATTAATAAAAACAATTCAAAACTATTATTATTATCCCCAAAATCTGGAAGTCATCATCACAAGAACATCTATCTCAAATTCTAAACTAAAACTGTCTAAGAAGCTAACTAAAACAAAATACTAGCTAGTCCATGCCGGAAGTTCAAGGCATCGAGACTTGAAGAAGAAGATCCAGTCCAAGCTAGACGCATTAGCTCACCCTGAATTCCGATAAGTGAAGACTGGCTAGATCTACTGTTGAGTTGAAGTTGACGGACGTTTGCTGCATTACACAAGTAACAAAGAAGAAAACATAAAAGTAGGGGGTCAGTACAACCACAAGTACTGAGTAGATATCATCGGCCCACTCAAAATAGAAGATAATATATATCGAGAGAAATATTATAAAAAACTATAAACTCAACATGTAGCAACAACAAGTGTTATAATCGTCAATAAATACCATCAAGTTCATCCATGAGGGCTCAAGCCTCAATACCATACTCATTTGGGAATTAGTTCATTAGATTGAGTTATATTTATCATCTTTCAAGATTCATTATCTTTCTTCCTCTTGTGTCGGTACGTGACACTCTGATCCCCCTACCACTATGTGTCGGTACGTGACACTCCAATCCCCTATATGTGTCGGAACGTGACACTCGATCCCCTATATGTGTCGGAAAGTGACACTCCGATCCCCTATATGTGTCGGTACGTGACACTCCGATCCCTATATGTGTCGGTACGGACACTCCGATCCCCTAATTCTACGTGTCGGTTCGTGACACCCGTCCCACTAATACTATGTGTCGGAACTTGACACTCCGATCCACTAATACTATGTGTCGGAACGTGACACTCCGATCCACTAATACTATGTGTCGGAATGTGACACTCCGATCCACTAATCTCATTATATCCGTTCATCAAGCCTTTTCTATACCAAGCATCATCAATCCCATTACTTTAATTCATCAAGCCGTCTTTCATACTAAGGCATTATCATTAATAGTAGATTAAGTTTCTTTCAAGATTTGGGATTCAAAGGTTTTCATCATGCTTGTTTTATCAAAGTCACATAATCATATTCATGAAAGCATACAATTAAGCATATAGACAGGTTACAATACACCAATACATATCATTCACTATAAGAGTTCACTACGAGTATCGTAAAAAAACCATAATACCTCCACCGAAGAATTGGAATCAACAAGCAATTTCCCAAGCTTTGATATTCTCCTCAACCAATTCGATCGATCAATACTCTCTCTCTCAGTTCTTTCTCTTTTTCTTATTCAAAACCCTCTTTATTTTACCCTAATAACATATAATTAAGTGTGAAAAGGGGACAATAAAACCCACTAATTAACTAAGGTTACTCTTTTAACCCCCAAGTAATTAGACTTCTATATTAACCCTCAATCTTTATAATTAAGGAAAGATAGTCCAAACGACCCTTAAAACGTGTAGAGGATCCTATTCTGCCTGGGATTTGCGCACACCTGTGATGGGCCATCGTGCCTGCGACGGTCTGTCACGGTGGTCGTCGCAGCCTCCCAACATCCAGGTGAACTGTGACGACCCGTCACACCAGTGACGGTCCGTCCTGCACCTCCGTCCTGACGGTCAGAAAACTCGTTTCTTGTACCAAATTCTCAAAAGCTGAAGTGTTTTGCAACGGGAACTCATGACGGTTCGTCGTGGTGGATTGACGGCACGTCCTGCAGGTCCGTCACAATTTACAGAGAGTCGATTTTCAGTATCCAATTTTAGAATTCTAAGTATGCTGAAATGATGCACCCTCGACGGGCCGTCGTGCCTGTGACGGTCCGTCGCAGTGCCCGTGGTCCTGGCCAGTTTTTCCAGAATTAAAATCTGCTGCCTCAAAAAGACTAAACAGGTCGTTACACACGCCCTGAGCTACCCCTGAGATGCGGACACAAGAACATAGGACCACAGGCGATCCCAAGCTAACCTTGTTGGCATGTGCATAAGCATACTAAAGAATATAAACTATTGCGGAAGCTAAATCATAAATTTAAACTCGAAAGACGAGGAATACCATATTCTATAACTGAGATAATATTTGAAAAAAAGGAGTTAATACAAAGTAAATGTTAACTGAATACTAAGCTAAAACTAACTATGTCTGAAATAGCCTTTAAACAGGACTAGATATACTGGGACAAGCCCTAACTACATCTAGCAAAAACAGAAACTAAAAGACTAAATACTTAAAATAAACTCACGATTATTTTCCTTGGAGAATGATGATTCACCACTGAATCTATTGAGCTGAAGATTGAAATCGATCTATGCATGATTGGATGCTAAGAACCTGAACTTACATCACGAGAAGATCTTGCACACGTATGCGCAAGTACTTGAAAGGTACTGAGCATAAAGGATATAATAAAGCTGATGAATAGAACATAACTGAACAAGACAAAAGCAAGTATAATAATTTGAACATGATATAGAGAATTCTTAGCTAATTGAATGCAAGGACCAATTTATAACATGATGAAACTGAATAGTGAGGATACTGTAAATGGCTAAATGGTAAATGCACGAGAGTATAACTGAACTATGGTGCTAATAATAAACGATAATTAAACCAATGATCTAAATGTGGATCCTTGTGTATACGCCTCATCGAGAGGACCCAATATACCCTTCCAGAGGTATAAATGCATGCTAGCGTGATCACTAAATGATTGCCCAAGAGGGGACCTACAACCTACTGGCTAGTAGTTCTGAGACTACGCTAAACCCTAGTCCAACTCGGTAATACGCTACTCCTATTGATTTATGTAGTTAACTGATTATATCTGAATTTCGTTAATAACTGGATAACTTAAAATTGAACATGCAAACTGAGACACAATATTTATTCTGATAATGATGCATTAAAATTGAGGCATGTGCAACTAAATAGCTGAAAATATCTGACCTAGTATGTGTAATTCAAAAAACTAAAGACATACAAAGCTAGGGTTCTTAAAATCATGCGCTAAACTTAATAAAACTTTACAATCTGATTTGGAATATTTACTTAATAAATTCATGAAGTTCTACCGTTTGTTCTAGAAATCCTAGGTTTAATCATAATAAGAGTATCAAGAACTGACTGAAAACTAGAGACTCATATGGATTAAAGGAACCCACAATTGAAATCGCACATACCTGGTAATGATATTCGCGTTTTTTTACTAGGTTCTTGACCTTTTTTCTCCTTTTTGCTCCTAATTTTCTAAGTTTTGATTAATGATTTGACTTAGATAAGTTTTAGTTATATTTGTAGGCTTAAATTTACTAAAACTTGATGATTGGGTCAAAATAAAGTATCATAGGGTTTAAAAACAGTGGGAAAAGACCAAAGACCCATGGGTAAGTTTCTATCGGAATAATCGACGACTTGGACGGACGGTCCCTCGTTGCATCAATGGTCCGTCGTTGGTCCGTAGGTTTGGCCTGTTTGATAGGCCTTTACAAAAACGAGCATAACGTTTTTACTCGGGGTTTGATTTTGCAAAATTGGTGATTATGGAAAGATAATAAAATTATATATCTTTTGTAGTTCATGGGGCACCTAATTCATTTTGTGCTAAGAGTTATTACCATCTGAATTTGAACCAAATGCATTTCCCTTCTAACTTTTTTGATATTTCTAACCTACGGTCAGACTCCATCTACGGATCGTGCTGGTCCATCGTGGTTTTATCAGAGTTTGGTGAATGGGAAATTGATCAACGAACTCATACTACGGACCGTAGTTTGACCTACGGACTGTAGGTCCGTCCGTCATTCGACACTTGGTTAAATTTTTCCTGGGCTACGATTTTGGGGGTTTCTGACTCCATTGACGGATGTGCAGGACGGAGCATGGGTCAGGCTACGGTCCATCGATGGCCACCATCTGTTGCACCTGTAGATTTTCTTGAAAAACTAGTTTTGGTCTTTTTTGTGATGGGGGTGTTATATTTTTCCCCCTTGGGAACATTCGTCCTCGAGTGAATAAACTAGATGGAATAAAACGAGAGAGATGCAACTGTACTAATAAACACAGAGAGCTGATTTCTGACTGAATTGAGTTCTAAGCAACATGCAAATATGCTGAAAATTCAAGTACAAACTGAACATCATTCTAAGACAAAATACTGTATGAATGACTAGAAACTCTGAAGAGAACTATTATATCAAGTTGGAGTGGAATCGGAAGGAAAGAGATGAGGATACTTGGTTTTGATGGCTGCTTCTACCTCCCCGCTCCCTCCACGGACTGATTCCTCTACAAAACCTTGATTGAAGTGACTTCTTTATTTCTGAACCTTCTAACCTAAAGTTCAAGAATTTCAACTGTTAAATCCTCGTAAGAAATACTATCTTATCGCTACACTCACTAATGTCACTACAGAGGGTGGATCTTCCACACTTCTTCAAGAATGAGATGTGGAAGACTGGATGCACTGCTGCTAATTTTGTTGGCACTCTAACTCATATGCCACCTTGCCAACCCTTTTTAAGATCTTGTAAGGGCTACAATCTAGGACTGAGCTTCCATATCTTGCCAAATGCATCACCCCTTTAGTAGGTGACACTTTCAGGAAAACCCAATCATCAACTTTCAACTCTAATTCCCTTCTTCTCACATATGCATAAGATTTCTGATGCCTTTGGGCTATCTTATGACTATATCTAATGAGTTGAACATTCTCCATAGCATAAAGGACTGAATCTGGACTATTAAAGTTGTTTCACCTACCTCAAACCAACCTAAAAAAGATCTACACCTACGCAAATACAAAGCCTCACAAGGGCCATCTAAATACTGGAATGATAGCTATTGTGTAGGAAAACTCAATAGGAGGAAGGCTATCATCCCAACTACCCTTGAAATCGATCACACAAGCTCTCAACATATCCTATATGGTCTGAATGGCACGCTCTGCTTGCACATCTTTCTGTGGATGAAATGTTGTACTAAGGTTGACTTGAGTATTAAGACCCTTCTGAAATGACTTCCAGAATTGAGAGGTAAACTAAGGACCTCTATCTGAGATGATATACAAAGTAACCCCACGCAACCTCACAATTTTAGTAATGTCAAGCTGGGCATATTCCTCTGCCGAATATGTAGTCTTGACCACTAAAATGCTAGAAGACTTAGTCATCCTATCCACTATCACACAATTGAGTCATGTTGTCTGCGAGTACGAGGTAAACCTGTGATTGAAATCCATATTGATCACTTCCCACTAACAAGTAGTCATATCGATCTCTTGAGTCCTACCTCCTTTTTCTGATGTTCTACCTTGACTTTCTTTCAATTGGGGCCACTTACTCACAAAATTGCTATGTCCATCTTGGGGCATTCATGAATCTTATCCATCAATCTTCCACCAATAGACTTTTCGCAGGTCGCGGTACATCTTCGTGTCACTTTGATGAATGAATACCTGGAGTATGGGCTTCTTCAAGAATATGATTTTTCAACTAACCCACACCAGGAACACACAATCTACCCTGGTAGCGAAGTAGACTATCTCCCCCTTGGGAGAAAACCTCCACTCTCTGATTGTGGACTGCATTCTTAAGTTCAAGCAAAATTGGATCACTGTGTTGCTTTCCTTAACCTCAACTACTAAAAGAAGATTCTGCCCCATTCTTAACTGTTACAATATTGTCTAATATGCTCATAAGGATAACTCCCAATGAGCAAACCTAGTAACATCTATCACTAGCTCCTTTCTTTTTCCTCAACATGGGATGCACTAACCATAGATCATATACTAAGAGAATCTGCTACTGCATTCGCCTTACCTGGATGATAATGAACACTCATATTCATAATCCCTAAGGAACTCTAGCCCAAATCCTCTAGCGAAGAGTAAACTCTTCTGGGTAAAAAGTTATTGAAGGCTCTTATGATCAATGAACACATCTACGTGAACTCCATATAAGTATTGTCTCGATATGTTGAGTGCAAACACCACTGCTGCAAGTTCGAGGTCATAAGTTTGGTAGTTATTCTCTTGACCTTAAGCTTTCTAGAAGCATATCTTATAACCTTATTCTCGTTGCATTAACACACAACCTATGCAAACTCTGGGTGCATCACAATAGATCATATGACCACCTGAAACCCTTTGGTAGAGTCAACACATGAGTAGTAGTCAATCAAGTTTTCAATTTTGCAATGATTTTCTCACAATCATCTTACTATTGTAACTTGACCATCTTCTTAGTCCACCTAGTCAATGGGGAGGCTATGAGGGAGAATCCTTTCACGAACCTTCTATAATAACCTATAAGTCCTAAGAAACCTCATATATATGCGGCAGAGCTAGGTCTGGGCCATTGTTTCACTGCTTCTATCTTCTGCAAATCCACTTGGATCACTTCGCTAGATACAACGTGACCAAGGAAAGCAATGGATTGCAACTAGAACTCACATTTGCTACACTTAGCAAATAACTGGCGATCCTTGAGAGTCTATAAAACAATTCTCAAATTACTCATATGTTCTTCCTTATTCTTAGAGTAAATGAGGATATCATTAATGAAGACAATAATGAACAATTCCGAGTACTGTTTGAACACTCTGTTCATAAAATCCATGAAAGTTGTAGGAGTATTAGTTAGTCAAAATGACATAACTATAAATTCATAATGACCATACCGAGTTCTGAAGGTTGTTTTCGGAATGTCACTATCTCTGACTCTAAGCTAATGATAACCCAATCTGAAGTCTATCTTTGAGAAGTGACTAGAACCTTGAAGTTGGTGAAACAAGTCATCAATCTTGGAGATGGGATAACTATTGTTGATTGTAACCTTGTTCATTTTCTATAGTCAATGCCATTACAAGAGAACCATCTTTCCTCCTTACGAACAACACTGGTGCACCCCATGGTGAAATACTAGGTCTCATGAAGCCTTTATCTAAAAGGTTTTTCAACTTCTCATTCAATTCCATAAGCTCTGATGGATCCAATATTAAGGAGGAATAGATAATGGTTGGGAATTGGAAAGAGAGACCAATTCCAAAGTGATTCCCTTTCAGGGATTCAGGGATTTGGAAGATCTTCTGGAAATACTTTTGCAAACTCACAAACTACTGAAACTAACTCTAGAGTTGGAGTTTCAGAGATAGAATCCTTAACCATAACTAGATGATAGAGATAACCCTTTGAGATCATCTTTCTAGCCTTAGGTAGGAGATGAATTGACCCATAGGTGATAAGCTACTACCTTCCATTCTAAGATTGGTTCATCTTAAAATGAAAACGAACAATCCTAGTTCTACAATTGATTGAGGCAAAATAGGAATGTAACCAATCCATGCCATAGAATTACATTGAAGTCTTCCATTTTATAACTCTACAAGATCTTCTGAGGTGACTTTATGAGATTCTGTGATAGGGAAATTTTTTTACCCATATAGCTATAACTGGGTCAGCGACTGGAGTAGAGAATGAAAAAGGTTTTGAGAGAGTTTCTGGACTAACACTGAATTACACTGCTATGAAAGGAGTTACAAAATAAAGAGTAGCCCCCTGGATCTAAAAATGCATAAACATCCAGGTCAAAGAATCGTAGCAATACCAGTGACTACCTTAGGAGAACCTTCTTGATCCTGGGGAGCCTGAAAAGTATAAATTTTGTTCTGGAGATGACCGCCACCTGTACCAGATGAGTTACCCTACTGAGTTAGGCGACTTGTTGGTGCTGCTGAAGTTGTAGACTGATCTCTACCATTGCCGCCTCCTTGACCCTATCTATAAGAACAATCCCTCAATTTGTGACCAAACTGACCGCACCTAAAACATCCTTCTTTTCCTGTGAGACACTCGCCCAAATGGTTTTTACCACACTTAGGAAAAGTGGGGTAAGTCTTGGCACCTGAAACACTTACCTTAAGAGTTAGAGCCTAGTGCTCTACCCTTCTTGTCATACCTGTTCTTGGAGGATGGAACACTAGCTGATGAAGGGGCAGGGACTCAAATATTCTGCTGACTTTGTGAGTGATTCCACCACCCGATTTCTACTGTGAATAGTCATAGTTCCCAATACTAGACTTCTTATTCTCCTTATGCCTATTCCCAAAGATTATCACCCTCAACCTGTTGTGTATGAGTCATAAACCTAGAGATTTCATATCTCCAGTAACATAGAACTTATGTACTCAATTTTACCATATCCGACACTCCATACAAAAAATAATTCATCTGAGCCCTGGAGTCAGCAACCATATGAGGAGCATACCTAGAGAGTTGGTTAAACTTCATCCCATACTCTTACACTGTCATATTACCCTGCCTCAAGTTTATGAATTCCAGAGCATTTGCCTCCTCAATTCTATTGGGAGAAACATGTTGTTGAGAAAAGTCTCACTAAAGAAATCTTAAGTGATAGAAGCCTCATTTGAACCCCTGTTCTCCTTCCACTGAGGGTACCAAATATCAGCAACATCTTTCTACTTGTATGATGCCAACTCAATTGCAGTGACTCGCATTACCTCAAATATTTTCTTGATATCATCCTAAAATATGTAAGGATCCTCATAAGTTTGTGACCCTAAGAACTCACGCAGATTAATCCTAAACAATTAACGAACCATTGCAACTGCTGATCCACTATTTTCATACACAAAAGCATGAACCCGATTGTTCTTGTTAGTCATACACTTTGCTAAAAGTTGTATGCATTCCTGAACTCAGCTTTGGAGACTTATTGATTTGGGACTGGAGGAGCTGCATTTGCATTAGAATATAAACTGTTGTAGAAACTAAATCATAACTTTAAACTAAAAAGATGGAGCATACTAATATTCTATAACTAAGATATTTTAAAACAATGTGTTTAATACAAAGGAAATATTAACTCAATACTAAGCTGAAACTAATGATGTCTGAAAATAGACTCTAAACTGGACTAAAAATACTGGGATAAGCCCCAGCTAAATCTAGCAAAAATTGAAACTAAAATACAAAATACTGAAAAGAATAAGGCCCCAATGCATTCCCTGTATATAAATTTCGACTGCAGAGATTTCAGAAAGTTGATCCTTGCAATCTAAGATCAGTATTTGGAAATGATTGATGTATTCCACAATTAGTTCACCTTACGTTGTTTTGTGTTTGTCCATTTCATCATTCTCATAGTACGGCGGGTACTGTAGAGACGATTGAGATATTAATTTTCTAATTGTTCCCAACTATTAATTGATTCACGATCCATGTCAATATACCAATCGAAGGAATTATTGTTTGAAGAACAGAAAAACAGCTTGACAAGAATATCATTATTTGTACCGGCACACCTACAAGTCTCGACAAAATAAGCAATAAGTTGCCTTGGATTTCCCCTTCCATCGAATTGCTGCAATTTTTTTCGTTGATATCCAATTGACATTAGTAGACCATAGATTCTTTTAGAATACGACATTGAATATCCTAAGGAACATTGTGAAGGACTACCATATTGAGATTTAGTTGTGTTTGTGATCATATCTTATAGTTGTTGAAATGTTAGAGTGGAAATTGAACCAGACAATTTTGCGCTTAAGAGTGAACTGACTTGGTGAGAGAATTAACATCAAGTTTTTCTTGAGTTTTTAGATTATGATGTGACTCTCAAGAGTTGTAGAGATCTAACTTGCTCGATTTGAAATTTTTGTTATCAATAGACTTCTTCAAGGCTTCATTGGTTTGCTCCATCAATGTAAACTTCTCGTCCATCTCAGTTGTGTCAACCATAAAGGATTTATCCTTTGTTGAAATTGAAGAATATGTTTAAATTTTAAATTCACCAAAGTTGAAGTTAGAGTGAGAACGTTCTTCAAGCACCTTTAATGCAATGTTGCCCCCAGTGATTGCAGTTTTTAAGTGTTATTCTAGACTTGATCTTACTTGGAAACTCCAAGGAGGTGAAATATTCAGATCCATTCAAGGCACTTGTCTTGAACTCGTGTCGAGTGATTGGATCAACATCGCTAAAATCAACAAAAGTTACCATAGTAGAGTCCTTGAATGAAACATCATTGATCTTCTTAAAGGCCATTACAGAGTTAAAATTGTTGTTTTTTATTTGTAGGAGGAAGATATGAAGAGCAGAATTGATCCCACGGGTGCTGAAAATTGAGTGCAAGCATAAATAAAAGAAAAAATATAATTTTTATTATGGATCAATGTGAATACAATTCCGTTGTTCTGTTGATTCTCTCTCCTAAGTTTCTCTGTGATTTGAGGGCTTTCAGTAGAGTATTCCCAAATTGTTGGATGATGTAGACCTCCATGAGATGTTGTCGATCTCCGAGATGTCAAAAAGCGCTTCTTCGTTGTAATCAATATCCGGAAAGAACTATGTTGATCACTCCTCTGAAGATCTATTGATGTTGATGTTATAGCTTTGTCCAGTTTGCTGAATCTTGTTGAAGAGTTTTCTTCATGCCTTCAAATGTGATGTTCATCCCCTATTTATAGGTGTATAGGGTAGAAAAGGTTGCATATGATTGACTAAAGGATGTCATTTTAACACTGGGCACATTATGATTCATTCTTGTATTTGACTGGTACTACCACCTCATTTGGATACGTGGCATCACCTTGTTGGTCATGGATGCCAAGTTACTGTGAGACATGGTTGTGTTTGGGATTCAATGAGAAATGGACCTTGGATTTTTGAATTTAACGAAATGGACTTGTTTATTGGTAAAGCCAAAATTAATCATTCAACCCAAATAAACATGGATCTAATCCATATTTTGATGAATTAAATCCAACAAAATTTGTGTGTCTACACCCTTATATTAATTAAATGGAAGATATTCAACTCATTACTCTTTACTTTACTTGAAACTTGTTCCTTAAAATGAAGTTCATACGTTTAATAAACACTCTTGAAATTTTAAGAACTTTGATTTGACTTACTTGTTAACTTCTAAACTTAACTCTTAACTTCCCTTGAGTTGAAGTATCGATTCAAAGTTCATGATCTTATGTTTATAGATGATTTCATAATTTTCAACTTTGAGGTTTCATGCGGTATTATGAGCATGAACTACTCAACTCGAGAACTCAAAGGTACTTTTTATCTCATGATTGTTCGACTTATAGGGTTCATGCGAAATCATAGACATGCACTACTCATCTCAAGGACCTCATGGGTAATATGTACAAGTCCATGATTAGGAATATAATCTCAATAGGAATAAGGAACTCAATACTCAAGACATAGAACTTGAAGATACTACTCCACTCAATTAAACTCTATTTATGGAATTCATGCAAAACTTATGGGCATGAACAACTCCACTAAAGGTCTAAGCATCTAGATGGAACTCATGTATATGACTCTTCCAATTTTCTTATTTACTTCCTCTGAACTTAGTTTAAATAAATTATGGATGTCAATAATTCACAATTGAACTTAAAGGTTTCTTGAACTCTACCCTAAAATCTCTCTTGAATTTGAATTATGAATTCAAAAGTTATGGTTCATGATATGAAGGATTTAGGTGATAGTGTATACTCATGAATACATTATCGCCACTCTAATTCTCACTTAATTTACTCTTTAAAACAAGTTACTATGATTTGTACATAACTCCTCAAAAGGACTCTAAGGCTCTCTTTCAAAAGGTTCGAAGACCCCTCAAAACTTAATCTTAACTTTACATTGAATTGAATTATTATTTCAAGTTTATGATTCATGTTATGAATGATTTCTAAGTGTTTAAAATTATTTTCAAATGTGTAGAATCAAAAAAAGTGAAGATGCACTTTAAATGAGCATAAACGGAAAACCAACGAAAAAGGAGTGGGGGCAGGCGACCCTAACATTTTCCAGGCATGGGGTGCCAGCCTCTAAGATAAGAGGATG